>JAOEHX010029442.1:848-12486 GCA_025448015.1 Bolborhynchus lineola
CTGTTGTTCTGCCTCATACATGATTAGAAACAGCCTAAGACATGTATTTAGTAATATCGCTGAATAGAAAGAGTAAATTCACTTTTAATTAAGTTTTAGCCTGCCTGGATTTAAAATTCGAGTGCTACTGTTTAGATGCATCATCATTATCACCATCATTATCATCATCCTCCTAATAGCATATTAGGATTTTAAGTCAAAGATTCAGAATTCAGTAATCACTAAAACCAATATTAACTGCTTGGGGGTGTTTCCCCTTTCCTTTGTTTCCCTTTTTCACCTTCTAGTCCACTCTCCCTTTTCTCAGTATCCTCCTTCCAGCAAAATAAACTCAAGTATCTCTTTGGCCCCTTGACTTTTCTATCTCCTCTTGCTAAATTGACCAGGAACCCAACCAGGAAGCATCTGTAGCAGAGGACATTCCTTCTTGTTTTCTCAGTTTATGCATCTCTGGTGTTACAGTGTCACACAGCTGAGGGACTATCCCAAGATGTTCAGAAAAAAAAAAAAAAAAAGAGAAGTTCACAACAAAAACCCCCAACCCAAAACAAGTATTTCTCTATAGAGTTATATATTTGGTGGAATATCAGGCATTGCAGTTTTCTCAGTGTAATTTCTTGGATTAAAGTTTTTTAGCAAATACTCTATTTTTAGCAAATAGGCAAACCAGAACTGCCTCTAGAATCGTTCCTGTTTTGCTGGAAGGTTGGAATATATTCCCCCTTTTTCAGGTCATCAGGTCTGCAGCACACCCTTTGAGGGTTATAGCTTCAGATCCCCCCTTCCAGCTTAATTCTTTATTCAGCAAAGATTTTTATCTGATGCCTGCATTTCTGTGGCCTAGGAAACATTCTGGCCTGGTCTCTGGAAGCCTAAGTGAGCTGAATGCCAAGATATGTTATCATGCCTACTTCCAATCTAGATGACCTCTAGAGGCTCTTTAGGGCCCTTTGAGGAGTCAACACTGAGATGAACCCACACAGACAAGGAGGTTACACTTGTCATAGCAGTTTCATGCACCAGAAGGAGTGGGGAGTGGGATACACACTTGCACTTTTCATAGTAGAATGGAGCATACTGGGGAGACCACAGTCCTTGCTAGCAGCTAGCAAGGGTTGCTACCACGTCAAACATGGACGGTGCTAGATCCCCTTAAAGTACAATTACAGCCGCAGCTTTTACCCGTAACAGCTCACCCTAGCCTACACCCAGCCCTCTGTGTAACCTCTCTGGGATGCAAATGTGATGGGAATTTCTGAACTTCAGTAAGGCCCCAAAAACACAAAGATAGGTGGTAATCCATAACTGGGGTCCACTGAGAAATATTTGACTACTTTTGCTAAAAACACAGTGGTCTAGAGAGGCCTGCTGTAATGTTATTTATCAGATGTTAAAGGAATTACATCAGAAGGGAAGATGGCTGTAACACTAGCACTCAAACTGTTGCCAGTCCAACCGGATTTGCAACAGCTGCAAGCTAAACCTTCTTCACACCATTCAGGCCTTGAAGCACTTTTCAGATGTCAAATTTTCCAGTCCTCAAAAGCCAGTTCTTCTGCCCTTTGGTTCCTGATTTACACTGGAGACAGTTTGACTCATCATGAAATGATCTTCAGGCTGTAATACTGAGAGGATTATGTGTAACTCCCTTTATAACTATTATGGCATTGCATGCTGTGTTATTTCTCTTTCTCATGTATATATATTTTACTTCTAAAAATCCCATAGATCAGCAGAAAACATGGATGTCAAAACAGATATATACTGTACTTGTGGACAGCTCCATGGATTTTACAAATCATCATAATTGTAACTAAATTACCCGAGTTAAATTCATTCTCATTTTACTAAACAAAATGCAGTTTTGGATCTGGCAGATCCATCTGGATTAACCTTAAATTCCCCTGACACTGTAATTTTTAACCTTTATTTCTAATATGATGATACTCAGGAGTTTTTCCTCCTGTTTCTGCAACTGTGCTGAAGTTTGATGATGTTAGTTGACCAAAATGCATCTAAAGGAAAGATGATCTGGCAGAAGGCTGGGTTTATTTGATCTGTTGGTGGTTCAGTAACTTACAATAGCTTACAGTTTGATGCTATTTTGTATATTGGATTAAAAATGTGAATTTTTCACAACTGTATTTAACCAGCACTTTACATTAGGAGGGTTTTACAACGCATTTGCAGGCAATTGGTCATCTTAAAAAATTTTGAAACATCTGTCTTGCTAGTAAGCTTATTCAGTCTAAAAGAACTACAAAAGCTAAGTTAAAAGAAGGTAATGTGCAATAGAACAAAGGACACTTATGACAATGGTCTTGAAATTTAGCTACACAATTAACCTACATTGTTTCCAAAGGACAAATCAGACCCTACTTTGTATTTGCTTCACTGATGACACAGTCTGATTCATAAAGTGTGGTTTTTATTCTGTCTCTTTTTGACACTGATGGAGCATCTGTCAGTACTGTGTGTTTGATTTAAATCCCCAAATATAGGCACTTCATGTCTTTAGCTATCCCTTCTGTCTCTTAGCTGCTTCTTTAAAGGGCAGAGATTTTTCTGCTGGTCCAGTACAGCATCTGCCAGCCCCAAGCTGTCTCAGGCAGCCCAGAGTGTCTTAGAGAGAGCTAAATACCTATGTTTAGTCAATGAATAGATCCCCTTGATTCAGTATGGCATCTTTCCCTCTGTGATACTTGTTCATTTTTTTGTAATGTCCCTGAACTCACTTTAGTTTCAAAAACCCAGTGCTGATTACGATAGGCCAGATTTAAGAAAAAGATAGTTCAGTGGAGCTGTGAAACCCTGAAGAAATTCCATTTTAAAGTATACTAAGGCAAGTAAACTTTGCAGTCCACGGATATGCTCAACTGTCTGGACTGACAGACCTGTGGAAATACACCATGACTCCTTCCTTGCAGAGGAACCTGGGGGCGTGCATCAGAATGTAAACCAGCCCAGTCTCCTCCAGACACAGCCAGTGAGAATCTGGGGGCATACCAGGGACCATACATTCATAAATCTATCAATAAATAATACCATATTCTTTGAGACCTTCAGCACTTACAGGGCTTTGCTAAACAGCCCGGAAAACATGCCACTGATTGTGATTTAAGAAGTGTAATTTCACAGAAATTCCCTGAACCCTGTTTAGGGTTGATAAGCAGCGTGGTTCAAATAAGCTATATTGTGAGCTGGAGCGTACAAGTGCAAAAGTGCATAAAAATAAATTATAAATTTATAAATTGTATCTTTTGTAAAGATTCTTAGGTTTTTTGGTTGTTTTTTTTTTTAAAAAAAAATTAGTTCTGTGATATTCATACTCTCAGTTTTGAAGCCTGTGAGCTTCTTATGACTTCCGTATGAAAGAAGCTACTGTTCCACAAAGGGAAAAACTCAACTGAAGTTGAAGGAGCCAGAAATAAACAGCTTCTGTGCAATTTGGCACAGAAATAGTGAAATATTAGTACTTCAAGCAGTATCATTAGAATAGATGCTAAATTTTTTCAATTCCCTTTGGAATGTTGTAATAGTAATGTAAATTGACTAAAGAAGTAGTGGAGAAGAGGTGGAGACCGATACAAAAAATAATCATTAAAATAGTAACTACAAGGTGAAAAATTCCAAATATTAAAAATGCTTTTTATATGCTTAAGTACAGTTGTATTAATCCAACCACAGTGTTTAAGTCCTTACAATTTTTGTAATATTATCTATTTCTAAAATTACAATTAAGGTCATATTTTTATGCCTCTTGGCCAACTTTCTTTACTGTTGAATGCGCAGGATGTCTTACAGTTGAGGTACAAGACTGAAAAATGATCAATGGGGGTGGGGTTTCTTTTCACTTTGACAAAGTCTTCCTGGTTTTTCTTAGTCATTTGGATGAAGGATACCAGTAGATCAAAGTAGCTGTTTGCAGAATAGTTTGGGCCCAGATGTGGAAAAATTCTAAGCATACAGTATGGGGCTCAGGCTAAGCAAGCTGAGCAAAGATGATGCGCAGGAGGCAAAATTTCTTAATTTACAGCCAATTCTGTAAATGGCACCATGACTGTTCAGTATCTGACCTGAAGTCACCGAGGTCTTGCTGTAGCATCCAGCCTCACTACCTCATGTTGCCATTAGGCAAAGGTCTTTTCATCTACCTCCATCGTATCGTTTTTATCAGCTCATACCTCAAGTGTCAGTAAAGTATGCAAACATAACCACAGAGATCTTTTAACTAGAAATATTCAGAGTATTTAAAGGAGAGGGATCCTGCAATTTTGTGACCCTAATATGCATCACAGGTGGATAGCAATTTTAATTTATGTACACAAGTGCTTTGGGAAGTAAAATAATATTGTGAATAATGCAAGAATTATGATTACTATATAAGCATTGATAAGAAGGCTAAAAGGAAATGCTGAGCCATTGAAAACAGGAAAGTATTTCATTTGCCAACAAAGAACAGTTTCATTGGTTCTACTAATATATACATGCACAATTATATTCAAATTATCTGAGCAAATGATGATATTTTCTATTGATAATTCCATTTTCTTTGAAAGCTAGATTTTCAGTCTTTTAAGTCATCTAGTTTTATAAATTTTTACTTGGCAATCCAAAAATTTATAACAAGATTCATCCTCAGATCTTGTCTCAATATAAATTCAGAATATTTTAAAACTTTTGTGTGAGTACATTCTAAACCAGGCAACATGATTCGTTCCTTCTTTCATCAAATGAATAATTTGTCTTCATTCAGAAGACAAGGTCAAGCATGAAGTAATTAACTAACTATTGCATACTGACCAGAAAGTTTTTGGATTTTTTTTTTTTAACTTCTAGCATTTTGTAAATCTCAGGGACAATAAACAGCAGAATTAACATTGCCTTTTCATTGGGGAGTAAGTCGTTCTAATTATTAAATCTGAATCAGCCAGTGGATGAATGGCATTATTATATGAGCAACTTCCAGCATGAAGATTGCAAAGAGGTTTGGAAGGGCTGGTTCAGGGAAAGTAGCATTCCATGAGACAAAGCATGGATTGTTATGACCAGCTGACATAATCTATTCTCTCTAGTCATGAAATGGTTACCGCTTTGACTGAAGAAAAGAGTAATTTGCAATTAAGTGAGATATTCTCGTACTGTTCTGCTCGAAAGGACTAACAGTAATGCTTGGATTTACAAGAATTACGGAATGACTGTAGATGAGGTTGATTACCAAACAATAGATTAAATTATGCCTGTCACAAATCTCAATGTTGCCACATTGGTGCATTGATTAATGGTATTTGGCAACTCTCTTAATGGCCATTTGCCATTCATTCATGGGTGCCCTCTGGAGTACACTATGAGAGTGACCTTTGGGAAAAGTATTTTTTTTCTCTGTTCATTGTTTCTATTCTAGTAACAGAGAAATACTGGCAATAGATGAAGTCAAGACTTTTAATTAGCTACTTCTTAGTGTATATAAATTGAGAAGTGGGAAATTAAGGAAAAAATTGCTTGCAATCAAAACAGTATACTGTGGCAGTTTAAATCATTATTCTAGATCACCCAACTGTTTCTTTCACAGCACTGTAAATGTTGCATGGTTAACAATTATTGGGGCATCAATAATTTATTTTGGTAGAGATACAGAAATTTCTGATGTAAATTTTTTTCACATCATTTTCCTGTTCTATTTCAATCTTTCTTTCAGAACCTTTGAGGTCTATGAGTAACGCTACACCAGTTCATGCCACAGCTTAAAGTGGTGGGAGAAATACTGTCTGCCTCTTTTTCTTCCCAATTGTCTTCACAGTAAGATTTTGGATGAACTCTTACAAGAGAGAATTATTGATTCAATAATATAATAAATTTTAAAGGAAAATATACATATCTTGACCTGAAAAAAAAAAATATATCTCTGAATATCAGACATCATTTTAAATTTATTCATTTTTTTTCAATCTTCTGCCTTAAGTAAAATAATCACACTCTAGCCCAGAACTGAGATTGTACATCTCTTATTTGAGTTGTGACCTCCAGAGGACATTTCATACATATTAGGTTTTTTTAAGGAGCTAGAGTTAAAAACTCCAGCCATTTGGAATCACAATTCCTTAGAAATCTGTACCAAACCCTGAAGAATCTTGTCATGATATGGGCACTTTGAAGGATGAAAGAAGAGGATTATTTATTGGCATTATTTCTTCTCATTCCCTGCAATTCTCCTGGTCTCCTGTTCTCATTTTGTTGCCATTTATTATTTTTTTCATTCATTTAGTACCAGAGTCCATAGATATTTCACTTATTAATTTTCACTTTCTGTAATTCCCAGTACTAATTATTACTATTCCAAGGCATGCTTAAGCCAATATAAATCTAATAATTAGGGTTACCCAACTTAGATGCTGAAACGGAGAAACAACACTCCGGGCCTCCAGTGTTGAGGCATAATGTTACTTTTTGTCAATGTACTGATGGTTAATTGCCTCTGTTACTTATGTCAGTTTCTTACTGTCTGGAGGAAGTCCACAACAGCAGTGTTTTCTTTGTATTCTTAGGAATCCAAATGAGTTTTCCAAAGTCATCTGAAAACCTTACACTGCTGTCTCAAAGTTCCTTTTAAAGCATTTTCTTTTTCTTGTTGATAAACTCTTCCTTTCCATTCAAAACACAATGATTGATGATGAACGGTGGCAACCATATCCTTCTTCATTTCTTTCCTATATTGTGTTTCTCACTAATAAATATTGGCAAAGTCCATACACAACTTGTTTGGTTTACATATTATCACCATAGGCTTTCATACAATAAGTTTTTTTCAAAGCAGTTCCATTCTTGTTCACTGTTTTTCAAAGGCTTCAGAATCCACATATTTTGTCTGTCATGTAGTAGAGCTATTTGTTAATGACAAATGCATTTGAAAATACAAGCATGTTCTGGAAAGCCTTCTTGATAAATCTAGACATCCTATTTTCTCAGGATTTAGACTTACTAATACTTTTGTATTAACCTGTTGGTTTTGGGTTTTTTATTTAACCACAGGGAACCTGCAATTCATATAAGAGAAAAACCAATTCCACATGAGAGCTTGACTTTTCAACTGAATGTATTGGCATTTGAAGTGAAAGCTACAAACTTACTGCAACCCTATCCAGAGTAACAGCACTGAAGTAAAGGGTGAGAATACATGGGAGAGACAGCTCTGCAGACCTCAAGACCTGTGAGGAAGGAGTGGAGGTGTTCCAGGCACTGGAATAACAGTTCCCCTGCAGCCCACGGTGCAGACCATGGTGAAGCAGACTGTCCCCTTCAGCCCATGGAGGTGCATGGTGGAGCAGATACCCACCCGCAGCACATGGAGGACCCCACGCCAAAGCAGGGGGATGCCCAAAGGAGGCTGTGACCCCATGTGAAGACTGTGCTGGAGCAGGCTTCTGACAGGACCTATGGCCCTATGGAGAGAGGAGTCCAGGCTGGAGCAGGTTTCCTGCAGGAATGGTGACCCCGCAGGGACCCATGCTGGAGCAGTCTGCTCCGGAAGGGTTGCACCCCATGGAATGGAACCACGTTGGAGAAGTTTGTGAAGAACTACAGACCATGGGAAGGACTCAATGGAGAAGTTCATGGAAGACTGTCTGCTGTTTGAGTGGCCCCATGTTGGAGGAGTGTGAGAAGTCCTCTCTGCCTGAGGAGGAACTAGTGGTAGAGACAATGAATGGATCGTACCTCCATACTCTGTCCCCCTGCATTTCTGTGGGAAGAAATAGAGAATTCAGGAGAGAGACTGTGAAGAAGGGAGGAGTGGGGCGAAGGTGTTTTAAGGTTTGTTTTTGTTTCTCATTACCCTATTCTGATTTGACTGGTAATAAACTGAGCTACTTTCCTCATGCCAAGTCTATTTTGCCCATGGCAATAGGTGGTGAATGATCTGTCCCTGTTCTTACTTTGACACATGAGACTTATAATGCATTTTCTCTCTCCTGTCCAGCTAAGGAGGGGAGTGATAGAGCAGCTTTGGTGGACACCCATTGTTCAGCCATAGTCAGCTCATCGCAGTCCTCTCTAAGAAGGATACATTTTCTCTTCCTGTGGACAAATACTACCTGTAATGTTGGTGACAGACGGCAACAGTGAGCAACCAAGGACTTAAAACATTAAGCACTGAGTGGGGGAAGAGGGGAGAGAAATGGAAGGAAAAAGAGAAAAAAATCCTATAGCTTCACAAATTCATAAATCGCTTTTGCAAAGGTAGCATTTCACTTGTTAATAATTTGCTGTCAGTCTTTTGCAATTCATAGAAAGTTGAAAGATATCGAGATTATTATGCACAGTTATAGACACTGGGCCTTCAAGACAATCTTCACTGTGTGGCTTACTTAGAGATCAGCACCAAGTTTGTTTAATTCACTCTGATTTCTCTGGGATAAAACTGACCACTAACATGAATTGGTTTACAATATCTGGGTACAAAAATTGGAGCCACTAGAAAGCAGCAATGAAAATTTGAAATATCTTATGAGTCAATTAATCTAAGAAATACACAACTGAGATAACTGTACCTAGCTTTTGATAGCACAATGGTGTAACTCACATCTCCCAAAAGGAATGTGGGCCTAGGAATTTGTCATCCATAGAACATCTGATGGCTTTTAGGATAAAAGAACTAACTGGTCTGGACCTAAACTGCCTTTTAACAATTTAATCATACTGATGAGAAAGCTCCAGAAGAGACTCTGTCATGGTACTCTCTGATTTATTATTATAGACACAACTAAAGTGTCCCCTGGAAATTTACTTTCAAGGTGATGATACAATAATATTGGGCCACTATACTTGCAAGCTTCCTCTGATGAACAGGTTGTCTATCCCAGACTTGCCACCAATACAAAAAAGGAGCAAACTGTCTCCTAGAAACGTACTGTCTCCTAAGTGAGCTGTCAAAATTAACTATTTTATGAAAGATTTAAATTCAGATAAAAAAATAAGAGAAATCATGATCTTCCAAGTAGCAAGAACATCTTTAGGTAGTATCATTAAATAAATACAGGCATTGAAAATATAGAATTTTGGATGACTAAATCATATTTTAAATTTGAATTACATTCAGAATGAGAAGAATGTTGCTTGGTGTGAAGCACTTGTCATCATTTACAAAGATTTATTTTGTCAGGAAGTAAATGTATTTCTGATATAAGTACTTCATGTTTCTCCAAACTTTCAGAACAATAGTCCTATGAGCTATCTTTCATCTGTAAAATTCCACTAATTTTGGCTATATTTTTCATACGGTGTGTTCACAAGGCTCTACAGGGAAATTAGTGACTTCTGCTTTTTAAAATATCTCTGAGGAGTGTGATCTGTAGATACTCCTAGAAGTCAGGAGACTTATACTGAATTATAACCTTTGTTATTGATGCAGGCAATCACTTAGAATTTTATCTAAATCCATCAGAAGTCAATTCACAAAACAAAAAATAATGGTGATGAGAAGTATCTTTTCCTCATCATCTGAGAATGTAGTCTGCAAACCATGAGGCAAGGACTGTCTGCTAATTCTCAGAACACAGAATGTATTGTAATGGGACACTGTGGTTGGAGACTGTAGAAGATGCACTAATAAGAAACATTTATTCCATTAAAATGAAATGGATGTTATTAGAAACCTGCTCTGTCTGTGGGAGCATACAGAGTTATAATATGAATTCTACAGAGTTCAGCTATTTTCATGGGATATAGTCCTAGAAAGCATTCCATCTTCTGAAAGATAACTATATTGAAGCATTTAAGATGTGTGCCTCTCTGCTAAGTAGATTTTTGTTCATTTCACAATTTCCAGGCCTGGCTATATCCCAATCCATTTGTTTCCAATTTGGTTTAATTTCCAGGAGAAGGCAACTTCCTATGATATTTTTTGTCCAATAAAGGTGAAAATAACATTTTCGAAACTACATTATTTATGCTGGCATGCACATGTGGCTAAAAAGTTTCATTTAATTTAAATAAAAATGTACACTGTCTAGAAATACTATGAAAACTGATTTTAAAAAAAAGGCTAAAATATTAAGTTCAGTGAAAATCTAGCTTTTAAATTGTCCTTATTATCAAGCAGCTTTTCCAGTTTATATATTTTTCCTAAGTGAGCATATTTTCAAATATTAATTAAGAATAGAAACATGAATTCATAGCCTCAGTTCAGAGTTTACAATTCTGTTACATTGATTACCCAATACAAACTCATCTCCCGAGTTTTAATATGTTGTTCTCCATCTTTTCATTCTCATGATCTACTTATTTATATAGCTAATTGGCTATAACATGGCTGACAGATGAATTTTGAAGACTTTAACGTACTTAAGAACACTGTGGTACAGGAAAGCAGTATTCCCTCCTCATTTATAAATAAGAAACTGAACTGCAAATGCATTTGAGTTCACAGAGACTATCAAGTCATGTTAAGTGTCCCTAAGTAAAAATGCTTGCCTCAGACTGCCTTGTAAATGAATCTAACACCAACTGCAACTCAGAAATGTAATCTTATGTTGAAATGCGACACATTTTACAGGGAATAGGAAAAACTTTCTGTACAGAATTCCCACATTCTGTCTATGGAGTGAATACCTCAGAATTTAATCAGTTGACTTTAACACTTTTTCTGAAAGTTAAGGGCAATTTAAATCCATACTTAAGGAATAGAGCAGGCTCCTTCCTCAAAGCAGGCTCCCACTAAAAGTAAAAACTCAATCATCCCAAATCTTGAGCATAATAAAAGCATCTTTTTAATCAAAGAACAAATCATATGTACCAAATATACGAATCTCAGTGCTTCTCTTGACATGATTTAAATTACTTAGTCCCATAACCCTGACAGCTTACTTTTTTTACATACACACAGGAGAATTAAAAAATAGCTGAAGAAAACCAAGTCTTCCAAGCACATTGTGTCATTGGAAAGGATCAGAGATGAGATTTACAAGGAAGCAGGGAAAATTAAGTGCCTAATATGCTAATATGGACTTCAAGAGAGCAGACTTTGGTCTCTTCAGGATCCTGCTTAGAAAGGTTCCATGGGATATAGCCCTAGAGGGCAGGGAGGCCCAGGAGCAAGTTTAATATTCAAGGATCACCTGCTACAAGCTCAGGAGTGTTGCACCTCAACAAGAAGGAAGTGCAGCAGCAGGGCCCGGAGGCCTCCTTTGATGGCTAAAGGAGCTACTGAGGAAACTTTGAAGGAAAAAAGAGGCTTATAAAAGGTGGAAGCAAGGACAGGCGGCCTGGCAAGACTACAGGGATGTTGTCCGGGAAGCTAGGGACCAGGTTAGGAAAGCCAAGGTCCACTTAGAATTAAACTTGGCTAAGGACGTTAAAGATAACAGGAAGAAATTCTATAGGTATACAGCAAATAAAACATAGACTAGGGACAATGTAGGCCCTCTCCAGAAGTTATCAGGAGAACTGGCTACCCTAGATTTGGAGAAGGATGAGGTTCTTAATAATTTCCTTGCCTCAGTCTTCACCGGCAAATGCTCTGACCACACCACCCAGGTCTTGGAAGGCAGATGCAGGGACTGTAAGAGTGAAGACCCTGGGCCCACTGTAGGAGAGGATCTGGTTCGAGACCATCTTAAGAACCTGAATGTGCACAAGTCCATGG
>JAOEHX010029443.1:0-21394 GCA_025448015.1 Bolborhynchus lineola
GATGCAGCTCTGCTTTTTGCCAGCTTCGCTGCGTTTGCCCTGTCTCAGATGCTGCATTAGCTACGTGTACCCATATGTTGGGTAGAGACCGAATATTAGTTTAGCTGGGGGTTTGGCCTGGTGGGTTATAGCTGTTTTGGGATTGGATGGGTGTTCAGCACCGACAGGGATTGCTCATGCAAAGCTACATAAATGCCTGCTCATAAGGAAAAGGCTTTTCAAAGCAGGACTGCAAACAACACTCGGAGATGCCTGGTTTGAGAGGAGGTGGTGTCTGTCAGGACATAGCTCAGTTGAATCCAGTTCCCTCTCTCTGGCATTAGCCTGTGTCAGGGTTCCAAAATCTGAGAGATTTTGAAATAACCTAATCACTTGGTTTGTCATGCTGCTTGTGGTTGACAGGACTATTTCTTTGGTGTTTGTAATGGCCATTTTGTTGAATTTAGCATTGTTTTTATTATGGTGGTTTAGAAATGGATCACAGACTTATTTGTCCCCTTTTAAAATTGAACCTTCTACGGTGATATATAGCTCTGGCAAGAGCTATAATGGATGAAGTGTTAGCTACCTTTTCTGCTCCAGAGGGACAGGTACAAGAAGCAGGTTGTATGCTTGCAGTCAGCTCAGAGAAGTTTCTCAGAAGGCGCTGGTGGTTACCAGCATCACCTAATGCATTATTTGTATAACCCCATCATTGCTAAGAACGACTTCTACTGTTTTTAAAGCATATATGGGAACGATGCATCAGAAGTATATACCCATGTCTGGTGTTACATGTACAGGATTAGAGGAGATACAAGAAGCTGTTGCAGTGAAGTTGCAGGGAGCTTCATGACTCCTTCATCAAGCTCTGTTGGATTATGTTTATGGGGAAGCTTTTCTCTAAAATTCTTCCTCCAGAAGCAACACCATCGATAGCACATACCTCCAGGATACCAAGCCCAGGGCATTTCCACCAGGAGGACACAGTCCAGCAATGGATGAGGTACCCCTGGAGACGTATGAGACATTCCTAATCTAGCAACTGATGATAGTCCTGCTTCAAGCAAAAGGTTGGGCTGGAGGGCCTGCAGACATACCTCTCAGGCAACCTGGATGTGGTTCTATTAACTTTTTAAAAGCCCGTGATACAGATCTGAGCACAACCTGGTAATACCTGCCTTTAAAGGTTGTTCAGAGGCAACACCACATGAAAACAAAATAAAGAGCAGAAGCGGTGGTTTCAAAAGATCACTCTTTCTGTCCATTTTCAGATCTTAGAAGCGCAAAGACAAAGTCAGTGCTTTTTCAGTCACTCATGTTAGTAGGGATGGCTGCAAAAACATGGCTAATGACTACACAACACAGTGCTCTTAAGTAAATGCCTAGGCTAATTCTGAGCAGAGTAGCTTAACTACTTGAAGCGCTATAGATGTATTGCATCATCCCTTCATTTTTATGAAAGGTACCTTGATGTTGCCTTGAAGAAAAACCGTGTTTGGATTTGAAAGTGGGCTGGGCATCTGGAGCCAATGCTCAATGTATACAAACAAGGTGCTTCTGCAGGGAGGAGCCAGGGCTGGAAACTGGTCCAACGTGCATTGAATTCTAGCTGTTTCAAGTTGTTTAGACTGTTTAAAGAGCAGTTCACAAACAGGAATGAGTTAAAACTGAGTGAAATGAGCTGTTTCATGAGCCACTCTATCAGGGCAGACTGGAAATTGTAGCAAGAAGCCCTTTGCAGGCCAACCTGAGGGGCCTATTTGCAAGAAAGTCAGCTTTTATATCCTGACATCTTGCTATAGAAAAGTAAGAATTGTTTTGAGGTTTGTCTTTGCGCCTAGTCCTGCCACTCAAGATTAAATCTCACAGACAAAACAAGCTGTTTGGGAGGCGGACCAAGAATGCCTTTACAGTGAAGAAAAATATAAACACTCAGCCAACTGTGATTAACTATTGAATGCAAAACACTCCCTGGGTTTTGTTTATTTGTAGACTGTAGAAAAAGCTCCCAAACGATGCCATGCATTCAGTGTGAAAACACTTCAGCCTCTGCAGCCCACTGTTGCCGGGGGAAGGAAAGGATTTTGTCCAAGATGGTTTGGGGGAGCTTTGTCTTTATTTTTTTCCTCCCAAATGTGTTGTTTGTCCGGCTTTGCAAAGGCGATGTACCCAGCTTCCTCTCATTGTGCGTATTCCTGCCTCCAGCTGCTCACACCTGAGCTGGACTTTGGCTCCTTCACCTCTCTGTCCACTGGGCAGGATGGGCTAAGAGCACCTGGCTCAGCTGCAGTGCTGCCAGCAACACTGCCGTGCATGGGATCCTGGTGTCCTTTGAATGGTGCCCAGATGAGCATGGAAAAATTGGCATTAAAACCAAAAAAGAGACCAAAAAAGTGTTTGTGAGCAATTGCCTATTGCTCAAAGGCAACTCCGGGCATCCTCAGGCTTTGAGGCGCCTGCTGGAATGATGGTGTACAGAGCTCAAGCCCTTTGCAGTGTCCTTCGTGTACATATTTACCTGTTTGTGTGAGTGAAATGGTAATGACCAAGTTCATGGCCAGTTCTAGATTTCAAGGAAGAGAGAAAGAGACAACTGGGGCAACTGGGGTGGGAAGGAGCAGAGGCTCATTCACCGCTGTGCTGCTGTCCTGTCTGGAACAGCACTGCTGAGCGCAGTGAAATTACCCTGTCCTGGGAGGTCTGACTGCAAAGTATGTCTTGTAAATGCAGTAAATGTTTATATGGAGTTTTATTCTAGTTTTATAATCTAATTTAAATCAAGTGTGACGCCACTGGGGCCATGCACAGTCTGGGTGCTGTGTTAGTGCTGTAAGGGCTAAAGGTGGAGGCAGGTATGTGGGATTGTGCAGGATTGCTCTTCAAGGTCAAGGAAGTGCAGAAAGTAAGCAGCATTAATTGGGAAAGAAAAGCAGGATTATTAAGACTCCTTTGGCTCCAGTTTCCTAAATTACAGGAGTCGATGCATTTGTATTTTGTCATTAACTTACTGGCGCATCTTTAGAGGTGGCACTGGACAGGCCTGTTGCGAATTCTAACATTTAAAGCTGCACTTTCATCCCTCTGCTGTGCACATACATCCGAGCCCTCAAAGGGACGGGCCGTACAGGACAGCTCCCTCCTGTTTCAACAGTAGTTATCAAATGAGTGTAAATTAAAGCACAGGCTCTGCAGTTGTGTCTGCTGACTGGACAGCACCACGCGTTCCATGAGGAAGGCAGAATCAGGGCTCATCAGTCCCAACTCCCCAGGCTGGGCCTTTTCCCCTGAAGCAGTAGAACTGTAAAGGGGACAGTCTTAACAGCAGATTAGACAAAAAGAGCAAATGAGATTTGACACAAACAGGCTCTTATTTAGAAACCAGTTGATTTTTTTTGTTGTTTTAGGGTTTTTTTTCTTAAAGGACTATTTAGCTTATTTCAGTAAGTATAAAGTCACCTTGGGCTGTTCCCTGAAGTTACAAGTAAGAGACCTCTGCATTAACTCTTCTGCCATTTTACTATGTTACTCTTTAAAAACAAAGCAGGATCCAAACCATACTGCAGCAGTTTCTGTACGTGTAAAGAGCAAAACTGATAACATCTAATCAGCCTCTTTGCCAAGGCAAGACAGCAAGAAGTTCTTGCTTTATAACATTAAAAATGCTTTGTAGTTATATAGGACTTTTCGTGTGAAGACATCAAAGCACATTACAGGTATTAATTAATTAGGTTTCACAACACTCTTGTGAAGTATTTGTGTCCATTTACAAACAAGGCACTGAGGCAAAAAGCAGGGATGTGGCTCGTCGCGGGTGGCATGTCTGCCCCATGGACTGGGGCTGAGCCTGGCTGTGCCTGGTGCTGGTGTGCGGCTGGGAGACGGCTCCATCCTCAGCCTGGGTCTCTCCTGCCGCATCCCAACCGCACCGCCTGGGAGCATTGGTGCTGGGAAGGGCAGCGCAGAGGTTCCTCGGCTGTCCTCAAGGCTGTGTCTGAGCTCGGCCACGCAGCAGGACAGGCTCAGTGCAGTGGCATAGGAGCAGTGCAAGGCAGACGGCCGTGCTCCTCCTCGTGCGGGCTTGGGGCTCTTCACCCCACGCCATCACGCGGCATAGCCATGTCCTGAGTCACCGGCCGCGAGATTTCATTCCTTTAAGACTGTTGCCTAAAGCTGGAAGCCTGTTGACGCTGGTTGGGAACAGGCAGTTCCCCAGGAGCCCACCAGCCCGCTGTCAGCCGTGTTGTCTCCTGCCTTGGCTCACACCGGAGCCCAGCGCCAGCCCTGCTCTTCAGAGGCTCCGGCGGATGCCAGGCGTGCTCAGTGCCCATCTCCCAGTCGCCCTCAGGAATCAGGCCTGTGTAAGGCAGCAATCCATGTGAGTCTGGTCAAAGAGGTGAAAACCGCCACCACCCTCCCATTCGGCAGCTGCATGGCTGAGAGGAGCCACTGTGCTGGAAGAGCTTCCAAGGATTTCCCCTCGGAGCCCAGCAAGGCGCCTAATCCCAGTGGGAAAAGGGACAGCGCCCATTGGCTCTACCACCCACAGCAGCAGAATCCCTTTGTGGAGCAGCACGAGTGTGTCCAGGAGAGACAGGTTAGGGCGAAGGAAGCACGTGGGTCCGGTGCTGAGCATGAGCAGCTGGGCTTAAGACACAGCCAGGCTGGAAGCCTCTTTCCCGGCAGGAAAGGGTGGAGGAGCATTTCCATGCCACTGCTCCGGCAGCAAGGTACGCCTGCCTCTCAGGAAACTGCCCAGAGCCCTTTGATCAGCAGAGAGAATGATGGACAAATCTGATTTAATAGAGGTCAAATTAACATAGATTCCATTGGCTAAATGGGGAAAATCCTAAAATAGAAGATGTTCCTTAAGGAAGAAAGAAAAAATCCGATTAAGACCAGATGAGCCTTGTCCAACTAAGAAGCATAAAATGTTCTTCTCAGCATGTTGTGGTTATTTTGTAATAACCATGCATTACACTGATATGCCTGTGTAATTGCATACAGGGAGAACAGGAGTAGCATGTAGTATAAAATTGCCAGACACCGTCAGCTACCATGAAGTAAAGCCTATTCATAGTGGTCCACATGTTTCCCTTATCTTACATTTCAGTAATTCCCTTTCTTGTGTTGTTTTGCCTGAATAAGATTGTAATTTTTTTCCCAAGATTTGACCCCATAACACTTCCTTGAGGAAGAGGGAACTGCCTTAGAAAACCACCTCATTGTTTCATTCACTTTCCTTGAATCCTTAAAGCTCAACCTACGACAGTTTGTAAATGAAAGATGCCAGATGATGTAGTATCTGCTTCCAGTTCTCCTTGATCTCATCCGAGTTTTTGATGTCTGAACTGAACTGAAATGTGGAAATTCCTCTAAAGGCTGCATAACTATATAAAAAAAGAAGACAACAAATCCAGCTGGCCAAGGCACAATCTTCAGGCCCCAGTTCAAACATAGCATTTAAGCACTTGCTTAACTTACTAATTGAAATCAATGGGATTTCAAGCGCTTCGCTGAAATGGGAGATTCCGTGGACAACTTTTGTGCCAGTGCATTTGTAATACAGAAATCAAGTCGTGCCAGGTTTATTTTGGCTTCGGTTTTCTTTGTGGTGGTGATTGACAAATCCACAGAATTGGACTCATACCAGAAAGGTGATGACTATAAGAGAAGCGATGACAAGAAATAATAAATTTTGAACTGGCAAACACTTTAACTTGAGCAAACTGAAAACCTCTACGTAAGGGAACAAAGCGGTCCATTTATGCTGATAGATGCACTCTTTTCAGGAAGACCTCCAGTTAATCAGCAACTAATGTGCTGGGACAGCTAAAAAATTTGAAGCAAATCCTTTTACAAGTGGTGTAACTACTCTGAAGCTTTTGGAAACGGGCAGGTTTACATCACTCGATAGTCTAGTCATATAATCTTATAATCACTTTGAAAAGATTAATTTCCTGGAGAAAAAAATTCATGCCTTTGCATTGCAGGCAATAGGACAGAGCTCAGCATGGTAATGGGTTTCGTGTCTGTTGCTGGAGGTTGTCCAAACCCACCCCACTAACCAATAAATCACTGCCTAATTGAAAAGGTTCGCAGAAACAGATTACAACATAGAGGATGGAACCAGTACGGTAGGAATTAGACTGACAATGTCCATACGTAGGGTGTGGTGGTGATCTTACAGCTTGCCCCCACTTGCCCTTCTCCCTCCTCTTCCTCCTCTTGCCACTCCTTGCTGCCTGATCACTCCCTTCATCCTCCATACCGGCTCCAGTACATAGCTGGTCGCATGACGATGAGTTTGACTCCCTAACCCAGAGAGAAAAAGAAACAGCATTTTTCGGTTGAGTTATTTTTTCCTATTTTAGTGAATTGACTCATTACAGTGCGAGAGAGGAGAGCATGACTGGGGAAAACCTCAGTCCTGCCATGGACACGGGCAGTTATTCCGGCTTTAGCCACCTCATGATACCACACCTTGACTGCACCGTGGCAATTTCCACTTTACTGACACAGGGCAACACGGACAAGTTATTGCCGGTACATCAAAGAGCTGGAAAAAATTAATCAACAGCACCTCCGAGCTATTAGGCATAGACTGTCGTTAGATAAAATCATAAATAATGAAATCCCATGAGGATGTTGCACAACAAGTATTGAAGCAAAGCCCATAAAACTCTTCTTCGCTGCATTTGAGCGATTTCCTTCCACAGAAGACATCGTTTTCTAAAAGTGATTTTTTTTTTTTGCACAGCAAACTCACGCTGGGCAGAGGCGGGAAGGGCCCCAGCCCATGTGATGTCAGGATAAATATGTGGGAAGCCAATGCAGCAGAAAATCCAGCCAGAGGAATGTCTGGTGCAGAGCGAGCGGCGCAGGAGCGGGCTGGCTGCCGCTCCCACCCTCCACGGCGCCCGCGAGGTGCGAGAGAGTGCTCAGGCTCTGGCCACGGCCAAGGTCTATGTGGGACAGCCCCACGGCTGCAAAGCCTCAGCCTGAGGTTTGTCTCCTGCTCATCCACCTCCTGAGGGGATGCCATCCCAGAACGCGTGTTTCCCTCCCGAGGGTGTGCTGAGTGAACTGGATGGGCTTGTCTATCAGATGCAGAAGCAATTAGCCTGGGCTTTAATGAAGGATTTTATTTTAGCATCTGAGTGTAGAAAACCTTAACAAAAGACCTTTGCACTAGACTCTGCAAATTTGTTGTAAGCAACAAGTAACAAGAGCAGATTTAGAGATTAAGATAATAAAAAACACTGCATTCCCTTGCCCAAAAGCCTATAAATCAAGACTTTGGCTCTTCACTGCAGAAATGCTCTCAGACGTAATTGAAAACAGGCAGCACCAATCTGAAAGGCTTCAGCGAGCTCAGTTTGCTATGGCTTGGGTGAAGGGGTTTACAGTGCCCCTCAAGGAGAGGCTCCCCCTTCCTAACTAACAGGTCAGTAATGTGAAACCCTGTACTAACACCCTGCTTGTCCGTTTCATCTGAAGCTGACTAGGGATTCAGCAGCAAAGAAGCATGCGCCCAAGGCATGTGGGTGAGGACGTCCCTGTGGGCCCGCCACCATCTGCACACTGAACAGGCAGGGCAAGTCACAGGGCAGAGGCACATGGGTGAGAAGAGCACAAGGCAGCTGGCTCTTAGCTTGGGGATGAAGAGAAAGGACTCCTCCAAGCCTACTGTTTCTTCCCATCATGTGCCTGGAGTAGGACGCATGGTGCCACCACCTTACAAATGGCATTATCACCCAACATGGAGCATATCCACAATGATTTCCCTTCTGGGAGACTACTCTTGGCTTTGCCCCACAGAGGGAGAAGATCCCAGCACCTCCAAAATGCTAGAAGATCCACTATGACAAAGAAGAGTCACCTACTCGATTTCCTCATTCTGGATAGCATTCATACCTCAGAGCCCCATCTATGGTGGTTCATGTGTCAAGCATGGTTTGAACTCAGAGGCTGTCTAAAAGATGCTTGCACGGGAAAGTTGTGCTGGCATAAGAGAAATCATTATGGATATTCTTCAGCTGAGCTGCTATTGCTTTAGAAAGTGTTTAATTCAAACTGGAAAGGCTGCTTTTATCCAGAACCATCCAGAAGATGACCATAATGCTGTAGTTAAATATCAGTAATAAACAGCAAAGCTTGCCATGAAGAGGGGAAAGAGTGTAGCAAATAGTTCTGTAGAGCACTGGTGCTAAGCTGGATCAAGGCAATAGAATTTATAGCTGTTATTATCTGCATGAGGTATATTTATGACTCCACTCCCCATTGCTCTGATATCTTCGAATCTCTCAAGATTTGTATATTCATTCCCACAGCATTCCTGTAGGTAAGGAATTTGCAAACAAGAAGCCCAAATTGGAGCTTCTCCATGCAGCATGGAGCAGGTTTTGGAAGGTGGGGAAATTTAAGGGACCTTCAGCAGTTACAGACACATCCATGAAACTTAACCAAGTAATGTAATGTAAGTAGTTGGGCTATCTACAAAGTAAGTAGCTAAATTGCTTAGGGTTGGGCTGTGCAAGAGTTCAGACTACATGATGACAGTGAGTCTTTATCATGTCAAAATATACCTGAACTTGCAGCTTAAGCAACCCTGATCTAAGGCTCCTTAATACAGGATGCTTAGAGGCATAGGAAAATGAAAATGCTCTGAGCCCTGAGATTCATAATAGGAAGGGGAAATAATAAGCAAGTTTGTATAAATGAATGTTTGATCATTTTATTTTTTAAAATAGACCTTAAATTCTGTCCCTAATTCTTCAACACCCAATTTACTGTTCATTATTTTGAGCAACTACTGATCCCACATGAAACGGTAGAAAGGGACTATGACAACACCTGGGATAAAGGAAACAGCATTCCTTTACTCTTACTCAGAAAGCTTTCACGTTAATATGGGGGGGTCTATATTTTCATGACATTTTGCCTACATGTTTTACTGTGACATCGATTGTATTGTATTCCAAAGTGAAAATAACTTTTCTTCTTGCTGTCCTTCAAACAGGGGAAGACATCCCTGAGCAGAGCAGGCAGCCTTGGTCAGTTTTCAGGCTGAAGCTGTTCTCTTCAGGAAGGGTTCTGGCCACTACAGCTGGGAATGGTTACTCTTGTTTCATGCTTGTCGCCGTAGCCTCACAGATGCTCTTAGGCAAGCTTGGCCTCAGTTCACCGTGCTGTTCAATGATGATAATTATTCATTCTTACCTTGGTGAGCTTAATTAATACTCGTAAAGCACTTTGAGATCCTTGGATGAAAGACTCTGTTGACAGACAAAATACCTTTATGGTGACTGTCAAATTAAGGTCCACTGAGCTTCCTCAGTAATTGAAAGATTAATTAGCTTGTGCCAGGAGCCCGCTAGCCCCAGCAGAGACAGAATGCTGGGATGGAGGTGTCCATCTCTATCTGCTCCTCACTGAGCAGCTTTGTTGAAGGGAAGTCCTTCGCTATTCACATCTCACTGCTGGGAGATAACGTCCTTGCAGTACATGTACACACACATCTTCCAAATGGTCGTGTTGAAACCATTTCCCTCTTCCTGTGATCCCACATCCCAGCTGGCAGGGAGGGAGGCACCAACCTTCTGCTGCAGGAGCTCGGGCAGCTTACTTTCCCTCCACACATGAGAGCTGTGAGCACCGCTCATCCCCTTGGCAAGCACCTGTCATCCGCAGATGAGAGCCTTCCTGGAGGAGCCCAAGGCTGGCGCTGGAGGCACAGGCAGGAGAATGAGCTCTTCAATGCAAGAGGTGCTGCCCAGCTCATGGCAGGAAACCAGCTGCATTTCCTGGGCAGGTCACGGCGTGGTACTGCACATGAGAGGAAGGTGCCTATGAGTAAACCCTGCATTCATTAGGCATAACACAGTGCCTTGATATGCAAATAAGGGGAGCCTGCACCTCCCTTGGGGACCCCATCCTCAGGCACCATATGAGAAATCAGAAATGACAATTTTAGCAAAGGGGAGCTTTGAGTTTGGTTTTGGTTTTGGTCTTGGTCAGACACTGCAGCTGTATTCTCAAAGCTGAGACGATCAAAAGGCCACGGCACAGTTTGCCTTTGCATACTTTGCTCCTCCATGCACCATCACAGCTTCAGGTGGGCAGGTCTTTGGAGTGGTGCCTGCAGACCCCGCTCGCTGCGGCTCACACAAGGCCAGAACAGCTCACGAAAAGCACATCAGCTGCTGTACGGGCAGAACGTCGCACCCCAGGTTCACAGCATCGTGCTTGTGCCGATTCAGCTCATGATGGGTCTGCAGAGGGGGGGAGTTGTTAAAACCTTGCGGTGGCTTGTGGGAAAAGAGGGGGTGTCCTTGCCAGCAAAACCAGGGACAGCACCAATCCTGGGTTCCCCTGCATCTCAGCATGTCTGTCACTACCAGTGCCCTTCGCTGAAGCGCCGGCAGCCTGACTGGGCAGTCCTGTGCCACTGCCCGTGTGAAGGAGAAAAGACTGGCTGCATTTCCACTGGTGATGGTATCTGCTTACCTCCTGCATGGTTTTTCTGTAAGCCAGGATGGGACAGGGAGCTATGGTTTGCTGGTGGTTTCCTTTCTGTGCTCTCTCTTGCTGTGTGCACAAACCCAGCCCCAAACTGCCTATGTCCGGCACAACTGAGCCCATCCGCCTCTCGTTTCACAGCCTTCCTGTTGCAGAGAGGATGCCCAGCTTTTGCTGGGCTGGTGTTCGCCTCAGCAGAGCACAGCACTCCGCTGGGTGAGTCCAGCCCTGGTGCCCTCCTTCCCCTGCACAGACCATGACCATTCCTGGCAATGGCTCCTCAGGTACCATTTTCTGCCTGAGCATCACAGCTCCAGCAATGACAAAGGTACACTGCATTTTTCGACCCTTCTGCTCTGTGGAAGTATTTAAGGGCAGAAAGCACAAACCTCTGGTACTAAAAGCTCCGCTTTCTGGCCAGTCTTCCCCTGGGAAAAATCCCTAAACAAAGTCAATCTCTCCTTTCCCTGGGTAGGAGATACTGCAGTTTGACTCATGGGATTTTAGACCACATCTCGTACACGTATGTTTACCAAAAGGCAGCATCTTGTGCCCCAGCTAATTGCCTTTTGAAGCAGCCTGGAGGAGAGAGCGTGAAGGTTTCTTAGAAGATTAAAAGTAGTAGTGAAAGTCATAAGGCCTTTTTCCTTTATACAATCGAAGCCAAATTTGAGTAACAACCCTTCTGATGTCTCTGGGGGGAGGAGATGTGACGTCTTGAGGTAAACCACACATCCCGTAACTACTACTGTGCCATCCGTGAGCGCTGCCTCGCTGCAGAAGTGGCAGAACTGCTTTTCAGCAAAAGCCACCGCTGTTTTTTGGAGGGGAACGATTCCAGTCAGAGAAAGACCCGGCAGTGGGGAGGAAGAAAACCCGACCGCAATAAAGCAGCCATTGAACCTGAAAGGAAAAAGACGTCAGCATCTCCGGCAGGGGCTCTCCTTTTTTTCCTGGTATATCCGTGAACCATAATTATGCGGAAAGAAGTCGTGGGTGGGACGGGCTTACTGACAAGCTGAACTGTATGACCTAATGCCGTGACGTTGCAAGGGAACAGCGGTTGGCTCACCCGCCTCGTGGGACCTGCAAACTCAGGGTGGGCACCCACCTGCGTGTCTTCGTTAGCCTTCCCCTGATTGATGGGGTGAGGAGGGTGTCCCTGCTCTGGCAGAGGCTCACTGACTGGGAGGCAGCCAGGCGATGGTGGTAATTCAAGGAGAGCATCGTTAGGGATAGCAGAGGAAAGGTCTAAGTGCTATGGGAGCTGAGCTGCATCCCATCTGCTTTCCAAGAGAGGCCTAAACAGGGATTGAAAGCCGAAGGAAAGGGCAATTTGGAGCTCCTGAGCTCCTCGCTGATTCAAAGGTGTGCCCAAGAAAAGCTGATGCTGAGAGCTGCAGGTGAAGACTGTGGGACTCTTGCTTTAAAATTTGCAATACGTAGAGTTTGAGGTGAATGGTGCAGCTCATTGAAACCCTAAATCCCTCTGAGGTGTCCCTGTTGGGACACACAGGAAGGAAGCTGGGGCCAGAGGAAGGGACTTGAGCACTTTGGGGTGGAGCCTGGAGGCAGATGTGGGGCTGCTTCAGACCTCCCATGTTAAAATGTCACTGCAAGGTAGCTGACGATAGCCCAGCTGAAGGACAGACATAAGGAGAGCTTCTTAACCCCTTGCAAGGTCATGCTCCATCTCTCACTCATTTAAATAAACATTGGCAGAACACTGAGGTGGCCAAGGAATGACTACAGGCAAGGTCTGAGGTATAAACCTGTCCATCCCCAAGCCTATGACTGACATAGATATCTAAGTATACCTGTAGCTGAGGACTGAGGTGTGCTCTCCAAGTTAAATAAGGATATACGGCCCTGGAATGGCATGGAAAGCTACGGGTTAGGTCTGTTGTGAGGAGGCATCTTCCACCATTGACTGCACTAGAGGTTGCTCTTCAGTTCTTTCAGGACAGCATTTTCCTAATCATCTCTTCCAATCTACAAGTTTTGGTACCTTCCCATCACTGATCCCCCCAAAAAAACAGGAGGGGAAAAATGTGCCTGTTCATCTCATTGATACAAATCCAATTGTCAGGATGTCTCTGATGTGACAGCACTGGGATCGTCACTTACCTGCCTTTAAAATCTAGGATAACCATACCTCTAACATCCCATCACCAAATGGTGTTTCCTGGCATTCCCACCTCTCTCCCACCCACAACCACCAAGCACTGCAGAGACACAGGATCTCAGGTCAGCACATCCCAGTGCCACCCATGCCAGGATGGACACGCCGTTGGCAGTGCCGGGCTCCTTATCCCAGGACCACCTGGCAGTGGGGCTGCCTGCAGTGCCAGCACAGCCATCCATGGTGTCTGATGTGTTAATGCCCGTGTTTACAGGCTCCCCCGAGCAAGAGAGCACAGGGATGTTTAGGTGGCTGAACCTCCTCCTGTTGTTTTAAGGGTTCTGGCAACCAGTCAAGAACAAAAGCTGAGACAGCCAGTTCCCGTTTGCAGGCACGTCCCTACATTTCAATGTGGCAAACCTTGTGATTTAGCAAGTGAGAGCTTTCTGCCCCAGGGCTGTTAAAAGCTGCTTTTTTAAAAGCAGGGGGGAAATAAAGAAAGAAAGAAGAAAACAAGCCTGTCAAGACTTCCAAGAAAATGAGAAAAACACCAGCATGGATGGGCTGCAGGACTGGGACCAGGCTCCTGACTGTGCCTCCATGCAGGGGAGCCTGTAGGCTGAGAGTCTGGCCCTTTCAAAGCTGCTGGGGGCCTTTGTTTGGTTGTTTGATAAGCTTGTACTTAAGCAGATGGAAACAAAATGCGAGTGGCTTTTGCTGCCTTCATGAATAACGAAGACCATTTGATGCTTTTCTCCCCAAAAGTGAGTATCCCCCTGGCTGAAGTGGAACATGTTGGCTCACAGGACAGTGCTCATCAGTGGAAAAGGACAAATTTAGTCAGTCTAGTCTAATATTTTCCGCTACCACAGGCTGTGGCTGGTGGGAGCCTGAACCTGACAGGCTGTGCACCCTCTCCAGGGCCAGCCACTGGCATGGAAGCTGCAGGTTCTCGCATGCCAGGTCCCCATGGGCTCGTAGGTAGGCATGTATGAATATATGCATGCACATGCATGTGTGTACATGTGTGTGCTCTCCATAGGAGAGCCAAAGGGTGTTTGTGGTGAGGCAGATCCCCTATTGGGCTAGATCTGGAGTGCTCAGGCTGCATCAGGGTGGCAACAGACAGCCACAGGTACCCAGCAGAGGTCCCAGGCTCCCTCAGAGGGATGCAGCCATCAGCTGGTGGGCTCCAGGATAGGTCCAGACCTCCATGGTTGCTGTAGTTGCCAGCATAGTGTTCACAAGCCCCAAGGCAATGTACACAAGTTGCCTCATGTCATGAGTGGTGACATCCTTGCACGGGAGGAGAGCAACCTGCAGCTTCTTTAGGGTACCAAATGCAGCAGAGATGTGGCTGGTGGCAGTCTTGAGCCCCTAACCCTCACAACGTCCCTACAAGCTGTCCTTGTAGGGAGCCTGCTGGCACTCTTGCCCACATAGCTGGCCTGCCTGACTTCTTCCTGCAGCTGCTGGGTCCTCCTGCTCCCAGCCCCAGCCTCGGGCATCGCAGCTTGTCACAGCCTGCACTGGCACTGCTGTCTGAAAGGCAGCAGGGAGAGAGCAGTGGGGATCAGGCTACTTACTTATGGCTTCTTGGCTGGTCGTTTGTGTGCAACCAGCAGTGGGGCTAGCCCTGCCAGTGAAGTAAAGAGTGTGTCCCTGGGTACCTGGCTGTGCATGCCCAGCCAGGCATCTTAAATGAGAAGCTATTGAAAAAGCCAAAATGCAGATAGTGTCCCTGGACACACATAATGGTGTCGGTGGGAGAGCTCTGTGGCACAGCACCCAGCTGCAGAGCTGGTACCCAGAAAGCCAGGGAGCAGTCACCTTCTTTATTTTACAAATAGGTATTGCCTTTGGAAGCAGGAGCAGTTGTAACATATTTATTGCGAGAATGAAAGACAAAAAGCAGAAGCCTCTGCCAAGAGCAAGTGAAATGGGCTTGCTTTTTAAAGAACTACCACAGGACCGATTACCTTTCCGAGTAATTAAACATTGTGAAAGGTTATTAACGTGCCGATAATAGACAGCTTTGCAAACTGCCAGCACAGCATGATCTGACAGAGGATGGCACAATGGCAGAGAGCAGGACTGCTCTGCCTGCCTGCCTTTGCAGCACCGCGGGCTGGATGTGCGCCCAGCCCAGGGGCCCGAGGGTCCCAACCCTTCCAGCTGTGCTGAGTGCCTGCAGGGCTCACCCTTGCTGGTGGTGGGGGCTGCGGGATTGCAGCTTCCTGCATGGATTGGGTTGGATTGGGTTGGATTGGATTGGATTGGAACATCGCACCCCGACCCAGGGCAAGGCAGCAGGTGTCCGCAGGCAGCCCAGGGCCTGTCTGCACTCGCAGCCCGATGCAGGTTAATGTGTCTTAGTTCTCTTTAAACTGACTCTCATCTGCAAACACCGTCTCTTGTTGTGGACCCAGTGGTATTTTAGCGCGTGTCACTAACCCCGCTGTGGAAGCAGGCTTACAGAGGGGTGGGATGCGTTTGCCTGAAGCCACGTGTGCACTCTGTCACTCCCACTGCTGTCCCATACCCCTTCGCCAGCTCCTGAGGGTGCCCCCGCTGTGATTCCCTGGGCTTCAGGCTCACGCTTTGGGAGTGCTCTCTTAACATGTCCCCATCTAGAAAGTTGTCTGTGGGCAGGGGCAGCCCTCACTGATCCCAGCTCCTAGGAAGCTCCTGCAAGCCCCAGGATCGCATCCTAGCCAGAGGGATGGTAAGTGGGCAAACACTTGGTCAAAGCAACCACCTCCTTGAGTGGGCAAACACTTGGTCAAAGCAACCACTTCCTAAATCCTTCGCTGAGACCCGAGGTGGAAAAGCTGTGCTTTCAACTCATCTTTCTGTACTCAGCAGCAAGAGGAAGAAGGCGGAGGAAAGAAAAGTGCAGGCCGTGGTGGAAAGATTCAGTAACATCCTGGGGGAGAGCATCCTTGTAACCCTCTTAAAACTTGCCCAGCATTATAAAAGCTTGGTACATTTTCCCGGACTCAGTGTTTGTGTTGGCGTGACACCATGCATTGCTTTAAAAGAACTTAAAGTGCCTTTGCATGTAGGCTGTGTGCAACTGGAGCTTCTAGGTCATCCTGCTGCTTTCAAAAACCCCGTTCCGTATTCCTGAGCAAGCCAGCAGTTTATTATGGGAGGTGTTTAGACTGGGGCATTTAAGAAATACTACATAATAGCAGTCTCCACCTCATGTCCCAGAATTTGGCTGGTATTGCTGGTACTTAAGTGTCATCAGGATAAGTGCAGAACTAAAACAAATCAGGGCGGTTGGTATTTTCCTGCTGTGATCTTGTAGGCTTTCCAGGTGCTTGGGTACAAAGTGCAAGGTACTTCCTCATGCACGGATTGGGCTCTCCCGAAGCACAAACGGATAGGAGCAAGGTTTTCAAGATACGCTCCCATGAAGCGAGTGGCCTCAGTTACAGACTCCGGGCAGCCAAACTTTGCAGCATGTTCCAGTGGTTCAGCTTCCTGGTGCACCAACAAGATGTCGGGGCAGAGGGAAGCTGAGTGCCATACACTCCATGCTACATAGCAGCTTGTACCTCTGCAGCCAGCAGGGAATCACCAGGATGACTGAGATCTGTGTCCACAAGTCCACAGGGTACAGCGACCTCAGCCCAGTGGGAATGCTGCCATGCTGCTTCCCGCAGTGAGGCTGCACAGGTCTGGGTTTGGTTTCATGCACTGGCAGTCCTGCGCCATCCTTATGGGTGGATTGCTGGAGTAGAGCCTGTCCTGGATGGCAAGAGAGGGAGAAGCCTTTTCCCGACGCTCAGGTGGATCCTTGGTCCATTTTCAGTCCTAAATGCCCAGTTTCTCAGAAAGCATCAATGCTCCTGATGGATGTTTCTTTGCCAGGGGTATCAAAGGACAAAGTGCCCCAGGAAGATGGAAAGAGGCTCTAGATCACTGGAACAGAAAACAGCCAGGCCACACAGGGATAGCAGCCCAGCTTGCGAAGCCTCTCCCTCCCTGCAGGGCTTTCAGCAGTGCACAGGTCACCATCCTACGAGGCAGAAAGGACACTTTACAGGTTCAGTCAGCAATTAACTTTACCTTTGCTTCTCAGCCGTCTGTTCTGCTCACTCCTAGTGAGCTGTGCTGTAGTCTCTCCACTGCCTCGAGCCGTGTCTGCAGGCGCTGCGCTGATCGATATTACTTGCTGGAAAAAGTAAGTCTCTCTTATTGGACACATATACCCCTGACTGCTTGTGTCAAACCCTTCATGTCAGCTGAAGGGAGGCTTACCACCAGAAAGGTCAAACTACCTCAACCTGATCTGAGCTCAGCCATTAACTCCTGTGTGTTTATCTGCCTCCTGCTATCAGGACTATCTCTGTGTGCCACACACATCCCTTCTCCTCCTCCTCCTCCTTGCTGCCATGCTGCCGGGGAGTACTTCTGAGGGGCTGAAGCACTCAGGCAGGAACAGTGAGCTGTCTGATTAGCTCAGCTGGGTGATCCACTTGGCCTGCACCAAGTGCTTCAGAGTTAAGGTCCAAAACTCTGCAGTTTTGAGAGGCTGTTTGTTCCCTTTCCTACCAGCCCAGGCTGCGAGGACACAGCACCTGGTCCTCTTTAGCAGCATGGCTGTGGGCCTGATCCTTTTTGTGCCTGAGCATGGGCGCTTCAGGCAAAATGCTGTCATAGACTCATAGAATAGTTTGGGTTGGAAAGGACCTTCAAAGCTCATCTAGTCAAACCCCCCTGCAATGAGCAGGGACATCTTCAACTGGATCAGGTTGCCCAGAACCACATCCAGCCTGGCCTTGAATGTCTCCAGGGATGGTGCACCCACCTCCTCTCTGGGCAGCTTGTGCCAGTGTTTTACCTGTCCTCAGCATCTGTTCAGGTGAGCTATGGGGGTGATGACGGGGATGGGGTACTGCTCCTGGGGTAGGTTTTTGGTCCTTTCCACTGCGCTCTGACATAAGAAAATGTGGTTTTTGGGGCCCTGCTCACAAAATACAGCAGGAAAATAGTCGAGTCCCTTACAAGACTGGGCAATGGGAAAAGAGCTGGGTTCATGCTCTGCAGGGCAGTGCTCCCGTCCCCTAAAACACCTCCTGTCACAGCATCTGCCCAGGCAGCACTGACAGCCCCACTTGGGATCTTGTGGGGAAGCTCCCGGGCATCAGCACGGATGAGCTTCAGTGGGCCCTTTGGCTGCTGGGACCAGAGGTGGTGTCTCTGCAAGAGGCGGGAGCTGGGCAAGGCAGGCTCTCGTGTTGCTGAGACAGGTTTGGAGCTGGGCAAACAAACACAGGCATCAAGATAAGACCGTTCATCTCGAGCCAAGAGGTGCCTAGAGCTCGGCTCATGGGATCTCAGTTCCCATCTCTCACATCCCGTGTACTCTGGGGCTAGAAGAGAGCTCTCACCCCTAGGCTGGTATCTCCTGGAGCTGTTTTCTGCTTCCCTACACCAGCAAAATGCAATAAGCAGTGCGTCGTGGTCACTTTTAATAAGCCCTTGGTCCCAATCCACTTTTTGCACCTGCTGCTCAGTGGGTTGGGAGGATCTTTGTTCTGGAACACTTTAAGAGGGCTGAAGCTGTTTCTGCTTTGAAGTAGCATTTGGCTTTGTCGGCGTCTGGGATCTCTGCAGAGCTGACCTTGTGTGGAGCCCGCAGGACCGCTGGCTACAGCACTGCACCATGGCTGTGCCACGGTTTAGTGCCCACACTGCTGCAGAACTGCCCTGCTGCCACCCTGCAGGCATCCCAAGCCCTGAGCATCACCCAACCCTGCTCCAAAAGAAGGAAGAGCGTCACAGCATCTGGCTTTATGCTGGACTTTTATTTACACTGGGATTGGGAAAGAGTTAAATGATGTCACCTCATCCCTCAGCAGCAGTAAGTGTGCAGGATTAGTGTCATTGCCCTGGACTGGACATATCGCAACACCCACCCCAACAGTCACCTGAGATTTCAGTTGAGGGAGTGACTCCCTGCCCTAAAGATACAGTGCACTGGTTGCTGTAGGGAGGCCTGATGGCCACCCTTCTGAAAAGAGCAGGGTTATCAGCAGGAGAGAGGGCTCTTTGACCCAACAGTAGTGGGTAGGAAAATTACTCTGCTTGGTGAAAGGTGTTTGCCGAACCACGTCCTGAAGCCCTTTGAAGAGAAAACCTTCATTCTCCCTTGGATATGCTGCAGTACTTAATAAATAACTGTAATTAAGCGTGAGGTGGTAGCTTAAGAGCTGGTTCCCAGAAGTTAACATCAAAACACTTGCTCTTAGCACTTAGAGAGACAATATGAAAGCAGGCTTCATGCGCAGATGAAAGTAGAGTTGTCAGGAAAGGCTGGAGAGCCCCAGAAACGCATACACTGCTTCTTCAGGGAGCTCGAGGAAAAGGTCTTGGGAAGCAGCAGAGCCGCTTCTGTAATGAAAGTCCCTTCTGATGGACAGTGACCAAGATAGCACTGGAGTGAGTTTTAAAACAGGAGATGGGAATCTGGTGGGCAGAAGAGCTGAATGCCCTTTCCTGCCCTGCAGCAGGGACAGCCACAGCACCTCTCAGCTTTCCTTCACTGCCGGCTGGCACGTTTAAGGTGAAGCGGTTACTGCAGGCTTCTTCCTATGAGATGTCTAAAGGGGTGTAAAAAAGAGGAGCGAGGAGAAAGAGGATCATAGATGCAATGGATTTTTGATCAGAAACAAGTGATCCTGCCCCTAGGCAGGTGTCGTGGCGTGGTGCTGCTGGGAGGGCTGGAGAAAGAGGTCCTGACTGCAGGCTCTGCCACGTGCTTGCCAAGGGCCAAGTCTAAGCCGCTGCTGAGTGCCCTTATCCTCTGCTCCTGTAGAAACATGGTGAAAAGCATTCCCAGGTCTGGGTTTTAGTCTCCTAATTGCTGCTGAAATCAAGAAGCGTGAGGAGCCAAGGTCTCATTTGCCTTACAATGATCCTCTCCTGCCCTGGAACCTGGGCTGGTCTTAATTTGTCTATGGTTCAGGCAAGAATGGACTAGGCAGACATACATGTTATCTCTTGTTTTTTTGGAAGGAGGGAGCCTATTGCACAATGAAGCTTGGTCTGGATGCGGATTAAAAATGCATGTGTCTGGGGCACTGCGAGCCAGGCTAGTCTGAAATAGTTTGGTCCAAAAAACCAGAAAAGAATTACACAGGGCTGATATGGGAATGAGGAGGCTCCACAGGACTGATTACTTTGTTCTCTATGGGAAGCAGGGATCGCTTCTGCATGTGCGAGCCCCTCTTGGCCAGAAGGGCTTTGCACTCCTAAACCAGAAGAAACTCTCACAAAGCTGACGTAAATACATGGTAGAACTTCAGGGTCGCACCTGGGGGCCATGGGTCAGGCAGTGGTGGATGGCAGGGTGCTGCTGGTCCGGCCATGGAAGTGAGGTTCTTCACCCCACAAGAGCTGAGGGTTTGGCCTCGGGTGCGCTTCCAGCTTCCTACACTTCTTACAGGGCTTTTAACCAGAGGATTTACAAGTGTCAGCTAATTGCATCCACATTAACTGCAGCCAAATATTAAAACAGCACTTGAATGTCATTTCAAACAAGCTGTTCCCAGACTAGGTCTCATGTAAATTCGGCAGGATGGGGTAGATGTGCCAAAATCACGTTGGAATAATGTTTGAAAACAATGCTGAAAATGCTTGTGCTTGAGCTGAGACACAGGAGCAGGTAGTTTAGGTTTAATGATGTGCTGGAGGAAAACTAAAGAAACAGTTCTAAAGAGAAGGCATGAGAAACCCCCGTTCTCTTCCACTCACAAAATGCCTCTGCACTAACACTAGCACGCCCCACTCCATGTGCCCTGTTTCTGGCTACCTCTCTCCTCTGGACCAAATACTTGCTGCAAGGTAGAGCGGGTTCTCCAAGCCCACCAGCCTGCCTTTGGATGTGGTTGAAGCTGTGGCTGGTGACCCCCAGTGACTGCAGCAGTTCCCAACGCTTGGTGAACCCTGGCATTTCTGGCTGAGGAGAGCTGGCGGCACAGCCAGGGAGGGACCAGCCAAAACCCAACCCCTTTCATTAAGCTGCTTTATTACAATGCATGTTTTCCCCTGTCTCTCTTCATCTCTTAACAACTTCAGCCCAGCTCCTCTCACATTCTGAATTAATTCTCTTTCCAGCAAAAGGAAGCACATGCAGATCACCTGCCTGATGTGCAACCCAAGGGGAGAAACATGGCACAGCCTTCTGGTGCCAGCTAAAGTGTGTCTTCCCTCGCCAGCCCTGTCCCCACCTCACTTAAAGTCAGACTGTGTGAAGTAGGCTGGCTGTTTCGGAGGGAGAATTTCACTTGCCTGGAAAATGAAAGCGCTGGGAACGAAACAGCATCAGTGGGAGTTTTAGTTCCAAATGCCTGGCTCAGTGCTGAATAAAGACCAAGTGCTGAAGGCTCAGCACCAATGGGCTGCCTGGTTTCAGAGGTGCTCAAAGGCTTTGGGACTGAGGAGGGTGCTGGTTCTCCCTTCCCAGGGAGGACTGTGCGGGTGCAGGAAAGCCCCTTACTCCCAGATGATCTCCTGTGGGAAAATACTTTGTCCACAAGACAGCTTAAATGGGATTTTACAGCTTGAACTTAAGTGACTTCTCCTTCCCCACCAGCAAAAAGGACACACTTACGGCTGGATGAATCCCCCAGAGAGGGTGCAAATGGGACATTTTGGGTCTAAGAGCAGCACTGTACAAAGCAGCATCCCCACTGTATCGGCCAGGTCACCCCAGAGCTCCATTCTCTGTGCAATACCTCGCTCTATCCACTTCTGCCA
>JAOEHX010029444.1:0-12168 GCA_025448015.1 Bolborhynchus lineola
TGGGAAGAACAGGAGATACATGCAACTTTACCGATTTAATTACAGTGTGATTTTTAAAAGGATTTAATTAAGCCAGAGCAAAAGGCATGCAGACTTGGGGGGGGGGGGTTGAGACTTTAGTAAGGCTCAGGTACCTATCCAGCACTTGCTCCCCTGGCATCCTGCCCATGAAGAACAGGCACTGCATTAGGAACCAGGTCTCCTGCAAGCTGCCTGGCCCCAGGCTTTATCCTTCCTCCTGCACAGATGGCCCCATGCTCATGTTTCGATCCTTATAAATTATTTACATCAGATAGGAGGAAGCGGAGACATTAGAGACGGAAAAGATGCACCAGCCAATCCCCTGGGGAAGAGAGCTGGATCCTTCCCTGTGTCACACGAATGAAGCAATGATGCCCTGTGTCTCCTTGGGAAACTGTTTTGCTGCTGAATGCCCTCACCAGGCTGAATTTCTTCATATCTTTGCATAAATTGCATTTGTTTTCACCTCTAATCCCTTCCTCTGGCATTACCACCTGACTGCATTCCATGCAGGCTTCTGGAGTTGTGCAGCATCACCAGGACACTTCCCTCTTTAAAACTGTCAGAAGAAATGAATTATTCTGCAGTGAAAGATCCCTTAAAGAATAATCCAGGGATCAAGTACTAAAAAAAAAAAACCCAAAACATAAAAATCAGACTAATTTTGAAAGGCCTTCAGCTAGAACTTCACTCTTCCTGTCTCACCTCCCGGAGGGGGAGGCCAATCACTAGCTAGGGATGCAGTCAGCAGAAAAACATTTCCTGAGCTATGGAAAGCTCTGCTTTGTAAAGTTACTCCTGCAGCACCAAAGGAAACAAGTGACTCCAGCACAGCTTCATCCTGCATCCCACGATGCTTAGCCAGCAGGAGTTTGTGGCACAGGGCAGCAGCCACCCTCTGAATGGCTGGCAGGCTCAGAAAGCACAGAACAACCCAGTTCCCATCCTTAACATCACATTTTAAGAGCTAACTCCTGAAAACTGAGATAGAATACATAGAGGAACGTGTCATGCTTTGAACTCCACAGTAATGCACCTCCTTGCCAGGATTTACACATTCTTTCTGTTGGCTCCAAGAGCTGTCAATGCTTCCTTCGCTTATACAGAGCTTCCTGCAGATGAAAGACTCCTGCTGTGAGTCATCAAGATTTACTGCAGTTTTGGTTCCGATCAGGAAAGGTCTTACACGTGCGCTTAAATCACTGCTGAAGTCAAGGGCACCAGTTGCATGCTCCATACTCTGAAGCAATCAAAATGAACCTCTATTTCTTCTTTTTTTCCTTTGGGATAAAAAGGCATGGAGGGAGAATCATAATTAAAGCTAGATGGCAATTACCTAAATGAGCTGTTTGTTACTGTAACAAATCAGGTGGGGAGGTGATCAAGCACAATTTGGACATGAGGATAGAAATCGGATGGGGAAGAGCCAGCACTGAGAGTTTGCTCAAGCAAATGCAGGATGCAGGACACAGCATTTGTCCTCAGTATCTTTTTCTGACCTGCTCAAAACAACGGACCAAGCTATCCACTTTTTCCCCATGGTTTAATGGATTTCTGCGGCCTTGTCCTGCTTCCACATGTACGAGCCCATGCTGGTACTAGGAAGCCCTAATCATGGAGCAGATGTTTTGGAGGCTCTTCCAGACTCAATGACTCCTACTTGGCTGGCAGTAGCAGTGCTGAACAGGTTTAGGGATTTGAGTATTTAGGAACATTTAGCAGTTCAGCCCATGCAGTCCCTATTCCTGCACTCCCAAACCTATACAAAGGATGGCCACCAGGTACAGCCAACCACAGACACCACAGGTTACTCCACAGGTGTCTGCTGTAATGTCACCTAAGGCTGTGCCACAGCAGGCCAAAACTGGGCACTGACAACATCCCAGCCACTCAATGGAATCGCTTCAGCCTTCCCCTTTGAGCATGCAAGCTTAGCCCAGAAAACGTCTTCCAGCAAGAGCACTGCAGGTTCCAGGCTGACTGTACCCTGGTGGCTTCCATACAAAAATCACCTGACAAATAAAAAGACAAGTTTGCTTGGGTTTTTTTTTTCCAGCTGCAGACTCAGACTGGGAACTGAAAGCAAAGATTTGAGCTCTCTTCATCACCTCAAGCACCACCTGGCATGTAATCTTGGCATGCTGGAGATGCATGCACTATGGGTACACTTGGTGCATGCCGTGGATATGTGGGATACATGCTGTGATGCCATGGGTATGTGGGGTGCACACTGTGGGTGTAAGTGGTGCAAGCCGTGGGTATGCAGGGTGCACACTGTGAGTATATAGGTTGTACATCATGGGTACACACCATGGGTATATAAGGTCCACACCATTGGATATGCAGGGTGTACACTGTAAGTATACAGGTTGTACACCATGCATCCATACTGTGGGTATATAGGGTGCACACCATGGGTATGCAGGGCGCACACTGTATGTATTTTGTACACCAAGGGTACACACCATGGGTATATAGGGTGCACACCATTGGATATACAGGGTGCACACCACAGATATGCAGGGTGCACACTGTGAGTAGGCTGCCTGAGTTCCACTCAGCCAAGGTTACCTGCACCAGCTCAGAAGCCACAGTGAGACTTGATGCCTGAGGCAAGGAATAGAGCACATGGTCAGCAGTGAGAGGTAAACCCCTCTCCTCTTTCTTTTAACGAATCCAACACGATGCTGCAGCAGGATGAGGAGCAGGCACCTGGCAGGACAAGCTGGGCTGACTCAGCTGGGATTGACCTGGCTATGCTGGCTGGAGCCAGGTAGTAGGGAAAAACCCGTGGAGTGATAACTACTCTATGATGTCATGCGGACCCAGCCGGTGAGCAAAGCCCAAGGGCCGGCTGGTCATGCACCACCCGGAGACCTCCACTCCAGCGTGACTGCAGGGTATTTGGACAGTGATTGCTCAACCGGTGGTGCAGGGCCAAGGGCTGACTGCCCAGCTCCAGGTCTCTGTAGCAAGGCCAGGGTGACTCAGCATGATCTGGGGGAGGAAAACGGTGAAGAGAGAAAGTCTGAAGGAAGAGGGACCCAGACCATGTGTGACAGCACCCAGAGGCTCTGGGACCCCCATGCTGAGAGCTGTGATGGGTGCTGAGCCACATGACAGAAAGCAGGAGGCAGGATACAGAAAAAACTCAAACCCAGGCTGTTCCAGAAGCAGGAAGAAGGCTGCACATCCCCAGCCCTGTTCTCTGCCCCCACCACCCTGTGTGAGGGATGTCCCCCACCATGGGGATGCTGCAAACGGCAGAAGAGTCATTCCAAGGAGTCACCCACAGCACTGTCTTGGCCCTCCCCACACCATAGAGAGTTGCTGTCTCTGGGCATCATGCAGAAAGCAGTGCTGGCGGTTTGTCTCTTTGAAATGAAGCGGTCTCCTCCAGGCAGCATCACTTCAACACCTGTCCCATGCTCCTGAGAGCACATCAGGGCTGAGCTGGCAAGGGTGCTCATGGTGGGACCCTCAGCCATAATGTCCTCACCATACCTGGAATGGCTGTCACCCTTACACCAACCTAAGGAATGTCTTTTGCTGGACACTTAGGATTTGACATCCTGCTGTGCATTATGTGGCTGCTACAGGCCAGCTTGAAGATACTTGCAATTAAAGGGTGAGTGAAGTAACTTGCTATAGTGACACAAAAACTCATGTAACAACACTGAGCAGAAGAAACCCATGGTGCACATTCAGTCTCTGTGGAAGAGGTCATTTTCCCATTCATTCTGAGATGAGATGTCCCTGCCCTGCCCTTAGTACAACACTGTGAGTATTGGATGTCAAAGACATCCTCCTGCAAGGAGAAAACAAAGCTGTTAATTCAGAGCTGCCTTTTCCAGAAACCTCTTACAGACCATGCTTGGGTGCTGGGTGGGGGGCTGGCCTTGCTTTCTGCCTGGGAGTGTGCCTCAGGACAAACCTGCCCTTGTGGACAGAGCTCAGCTGTAGGAAAGGATAATTCATCAACAGGTCCCTCCTCTCTCCATTGAGAGCTTTGTCCAGATGCACTGTAGAAGCTGAACACCGCATGCTGTCAGCTCTGTACTGCAAAGAGAAGGCAAAGGGAAGATGCTATGTGGGAAGAAGCTACAATGAAGAGCAGCTGTTTTTCCCTGGCTCTCTCCTACATAAACACCCAGAGAACACCTTGAATCATCAGCAGCTACCAAATAAACTCCAAAGCATGCAAGGGAGAATGAGAAATAGAGGAGGGAAAATAACCCATCCATTAAAGAGGTGGACGGATGGAAAGGTAAAGCCTTATGCAAGGTGTAAGCCTGGAAAAGCTACAGCTGCTGGTAGGAGGAGGAGGTTATCCATACCACCTAATTTGAAGCAAAAGTCTTCGTGTGCAGTTGGGAGAACAGGGTCTCTGGCTTCTACTGGCTGCGAAGTCTGAAGTTATTCGCGGCGCACACAAGGACCTTCCAAGAGAATATGTGTTTGCACAGATGTAGGCTCTTCTGTTTCAGTTAAAAGAACATCCTCAATTCCCCATCTCAATACCATGTCCTCCCGGGCACACGCACAATCCTCAGAGCCTCCATCTGCAACAAAACCTTGACACAAGCACCTCTGACCTACAGACACAAATCCATTTATCGCCAGGCCTGGAGGCTGGACAAAGAGGAGCGGTGTCTCAGAGCTGGGTGCCAGGGCCACTCTCTGATTCAGCAAAGCCCTTGATAAGAAATGTCATCCTCCATTGAGTAATTTTAGCCCACAAGATAATAATCTCTATCAGGCTCAAACATATGGCTGGCTGCAGAGCACGCAGCAAAATGAGACGGGTAATTTATTTGCTTGTGCTAAGAGCACTCCCAGACTCAGAAAAAAGCTGATGCAATGAAATAATAAACTCCAAATTACATTCCATCCTTCTTTGTAGAGATACAAGGGCTTGTACATCTCTCCTCCATGCATCAAGCCACCAAGGAGACAATAGTACTACACAACTAATGAAGATGGGGCTGTGTGGGATTTTCTAAGGTCTGTTCCTCTTAAATCCTACTTGCTACACAGGAACTTGTACCCACAGATATGACTGGTGCTTTGCAAAGTGCCAATAGATGCTTTCCAGGGGAGGAAAAGGAAGGGTTAAGTGACAGAATTACACAGGGACAACGGCTGAACACCAGTCTCCTGAGTCTCCTTGCTGACAGAGAAGGACCATCAGTCCACTCAGTGCTGCGATGCTCCTCTACCAAATCCAACTTAGCACCTCTGATTTGGGTGACCTGGGCTAATCCATATGAACATGACATTGGGCAAGACAATATCTGACTTAGTTTGCTCAGAGTAATGAACTTGCTGACCAAAGCTTTGACAGGAGCATCTGATCCATAGGGATAACTCAAGGACACTCCCAAGAAGTTCTTAGCACATTTAACCACTGCTTACTGGGAGGACCTGCTGGGGAAGGCTCTCCCCTCGACAGCTGTTTCTTACCATCTTCCTCTCTTGGTTATCATCAAGGGATATACCAAACTCTCTCTGTTCAGCCACTTCTATTCCCTCTCAACACCATGGCTACTGTTCATCGTGTATCATGTGATCCCACACCATCCCTTTTTAATGGGAGTATTTCACTCTCAAACTGATTATCATCCAAATGTCCACTCTGAAACAGAAACTCACAGTTAACTTGCAAATATCTCAATTTGGTGCTTCCAAAGAACTGGGCCAGACCCAGATTTTGAAAGCATCCTTCCTCTCTCTGATTCAAACCCACTGTAGAGATATAGTAGACACACACGTGGTCATAGACAGTCTCTTCATTGATGCAAAATCAGTGTTGCATCATGGCCAGTAGTATCTTCCCATCACAAGATCTACCCATGTCACTGACATTCTCAATGGAAATATCAGCAGTTAAACCAACAACTGAATGAGTCACAGAGATTATAAACTTCTTGCTGATACTAAGAGATGGTCCTTCCATCTGTGCTGAGACATGGGGTGACAGGGGTGGAGAAACCTCTGATCTGCAAAAAATCAGGGATTTTAAACTCGCTGGAGTTCAATTCAGCATTTTCTATCACTGCCAGATATATTAGGGAATGCTGACATGATGACACAGTTCTACATGCACATGCTGGCATGGCCTCCATCATTGACATCACACAGAAACCTCAGAGTAAGAGTCTGATGAACGCTTTCCATCCTCACCACCATACAGCCTTCACATGAACCAGCCAGACTGCACAACATGCAGCAAAGCACAGCCACATGTCCCTCACGCCCACTGAGTCGTATTGCTAGAAGAGACCAAGCTTAAGATACCCCTCTGGCCAGCCTTCTCCTGGCCAGCCTTCTCCTCTGAGGAATGCTTAGGGTGCTCCAGAGCCCAGGGCACAACAAGCAAGGAGCCACATACGTTTATGGAGAGAAGCATTTGCAGCTGGAGAAAAGCTAAAAGAGAAATCAAGCTTCAACTTTCTTTTCTGCAACCAAAGGTGATAAATTGTAAACAGGCAAATTTGCTCTGTTTTCTCCAGCTCCCGTCTCTCTCTTCTTGTGGTTTTGGATTGCAATACGCCCATTTCTTTCAGCTCTCTTTATATACCATCAGTTTGGAAAATACTGTTGTGCTCTGGAGCTGGAGTGCAGGCGAGTGTGAGACTTGTCACCCTCACTTCCAAAAATAAAGCAGCAAGTTCTTCTGGCATAAAGGCACAAAGATTTCTCCATAAGCAATGTGTTTAATATGTATGTGTGTGATAAACAGATGCTTGAAAAGTTAAGTCTCAGATATGTGGACAAGTAAGACTGTAGAGATTTTTACATGAAGACTGCTCAAGTTTCTGCTGGCCTCTGCAATGGGCTTTGCAGAGGCAGGCATGGATGGCATAGGACACAGCAAGAGGATGGGAAAAGGATGGAGGTTAGGAGCAAAAAGAGAAACTACTCAATCAAAAACCAGTGCCTGGACTCTACCCACTTTTTGCTTAATGGATATTTGACTGGGATAGGAAAGAGGGAAAATGTTTGGCTGGTTTGGGTTATTTATTTTTTACCTTCTTATGAAGCTGCAGTCCCATTCTGGAGGTCAGGAAGCTGCCTTGTATCACCACCTCTTCTCCTTCTTCCTGTATCTTCCTGTCATGGTTTAGGTGTAACACCTCTTCTGCATGTTCCTCCAGGACAAAATCCTCTCTAAAATGAAAGCTAGACTCCAGCCTTTTCTCCTTCTGAGTGCTCCCAACAGCAACGCAACATTGATTTTAGTTGTGCAAAGCAGCCAACTCCATTCTTTCTCCTTGTGTGATATTGGAGATATAAACTTAAGCTCCTCTGCCCCCAAGGACTAGGGGAGGGCAAGTACAGAAAGTCTCCTGAAATACTGTAATCCAAGTGAAACTGCAGCTTGTCAGGCTCCATGATCCCAACTGTGGATGCACCTGTAAGGAAAATACAATTTTAATAGCTGGATAGGGATAGACCGACAAATGTTCAGGTTTTATACATGATCTCTGTTAGCATTATAAGAATAACTTCTGGTTCACCTTTCAAGGAATACCCTGACAAAGCAGTACTGATGGAAGAACACCTTGCTCTTGCCTACAAATTCAGCCAACAGAAGGTAATACTCAAACAGAGATGAACAAGGAGTTGGACTAGATGACCTTTGACAGCCCTTTCCAACCCAAACTATTATGTGATTCCATGTCAAAGATAGCTGAAAAAAAACAGTTCTATCATCCTTGGAGGGTTTCAAGACCTTTTTTTCCCCATTATAAACTAGTGGGGGGAATAAAAAAGATAAAAACCTTGATATTTTGAAGACTGTGAAATTCAAACTAGCTTTGATTTGAAGGACTTTTTTTCAACAGTTGGAAGTCTTCCCTTCGGTGTCATTAACTTTTACACTTTTCACTGTAACTTGCTTTAGAAACAAAGAGTCATTTCAAATACAAATGCAGTTGGAAAGTTTAGGTACTGTCAGACGCAAACCCCCTCCGAAATTTTACGCTACTTTTCCCAGAAAGGAGGATTTACTGAAGCTGTCTCTCTCCTGAGGGCACACTGAACTTCAGCGTGGTGGCATATTGGTGAAAAATTCCCAGTCAGCTCAAATGCCAACAAAGGAAACATCGAGCTACTCTAATCAGATCAAATAATTTTAATACACAATGCAATACAGTTACTTCTACATATGAATTCTATCCTAAAACCGTTTTAGTGCTCAACTAAAGATTCATATAGACTAGTATGTTAAGATTCATATAGAATCATAGAAGAGTTAGGGTTGGAAAGGACCTTAAGATCATCTAGTTGCAACCCCCTGCCATGGGCAGGGACACCTCCCACTAAATCATGTCACCCAAAATACAGATTAGTATGTCTAGTCACATCAACTGTTCATATTAGTATGTCTATTCATACAGTCTATTCATATAGATTAGTATCTCTAGATTCATATGGATCCATATAGACTAGAATCTTCATATAAGTCTCATATAGACTAGTAAAATGACTACATTGTAATACTAACGTGACATTGATCCATGGATGCAAAAGACTGGTCCAGTAATGAGACAAGAAAACCTCCAAAAATCAGACCTAGATTAAATTCTAAGTTTGTCAAAACTAGCATTTTTTTTTTTTTGTGTACAGAGAGAAACAGAAACACAGTAGAAAGTTGGGAATTGTAAGCTGTCAGCCATGAGGGTGGTCATACCATCCACAACTCCAGAGATGGGTTTTTCAGATCCTTTCTTGCTGCTTTCTATATTTACATGTCAAGCATTTATAGGCTTCTCTTGCTACAAGACCTGCTGTGCTGTTTTGGGGCCTGGATCTCTATATGCCCCACACAGACATACTGAGCCACTGTAGGCTCTTCTTGGGTCATACAACATTACTCATGACATCCATCTCCATCCTGTAAAGCATTTTCCCAGGCTTGCTCCCTGCCTGTAACCACACATACCTGATGGCCCATCCTTGGCCAGGTCATGATGCTGTGTCATGCATTGGAAGGGAAAAAAATGAATAGGATGAGATTTTCACCTTTAGGCCATTCGTCTCACCTACCACATCAATGTCTCCTCTCCATTGAAGTGCTTTGTTACACGCTAACCACACGCTTCCACCTTCTTCCCTATTTTAACATGCACAACCTGCAACATCACCTCACCACCCCTGCAAAGAGATGACACACTAACCCTAATTTTGGGTGATGAGTTCCTTTTTTTGGTGGCTGCCAAGTACCTTTCAAGATGAGGGGTCTACGTCATTGCTTTCCAGTGAGCAGCACAAACTGCTCTGTTCTGAAGACATGCACTCTGTGACGTGCAAAAGTCACTGAAGAAGAGGGAGAATGAGCAGTGTGTTCTGAGGAACTGCAGCACACACTACGGCTGGGGACATATTGGAAGGGCTGTGACCATAAATCAAGGGCTTGCAATGTGCAGCCTAGAAAGAGACTGCATAGCACAGGGCATCTGGAACTGCACTGTTACCCTCAGGCTGCCAGCGATATTCCCCCAGGCAGGGCACAATGCTGACACAGTGACATTAAAAGCACAGCTTCCAGTAGTATCCTGGCTGCTCAAAGCCCTGGCACGAGGCAGCCGAGCTGTCCTAAAGCTGACCCTCCCTGGGAAGAACACCACATGCTGAGAATCCTGGCATGGGGATTAGCAAGGCAGTGTTGAAGAGCTAAACACAGATACAACCGGGGAGTGGAACAGCTTCCCGCAAATAAGGCGACAGGCAGGAATATTTTTTCACACATCGGTTTCTGTACAAGCAGAACATGCCCTGTTCTTGTCTGCAGTCAATGTTCAGATGGACAATGTTCTTGTCCACATGGCTGAGCTGCAGCAGCACACACAGTGACATGTAACCAGGCAAACCTGGGGCACAGTACTTACAACAATTACACACTAGACTACCTCCAAACACCTTACCTGAATGGTAAAAGCAAGAATAATTTGGGTTACAGTCCAGAGTGCTTTCCTCTCCACAGCTCCTCAGCAGCTGGATGTCCCTGCTTCTGCCACTACCTGATTCCTGCATCACTCATAAATTAGCATCACACATAGCAGCAGGCAGCAAAATGCACCAGCAGGGCTGCTGAAGGCACCAACTTCAACAGTGGCTTAAGCAGATGTGCTAAGTAAACATCTGGATGTTATTACCAAAAGGCTTTCCATGTTGCCATTCAGATCAACACCTCTGTTTCTTCTGAGTCATCATACATACATAAGAAACAGCACAAAACTGATAATAAAAGCACCCCAATTGGAAATACAGCCAACCCTTGTCTAACATCTAGAAATACACTGACCCAAACCCTCCAGGGGGGCACCCAACACATGGATCTCAAGCAAAGGGCTTGGTGCTATACTCCATAGCCAGCAGTAACAGGTCTGGCTGGCACAGGACTTGCAGGTTAACCATATCCATGGTTAATTTCCATTTTAGAAAGCTATCCATTAAGAGCTGAAGAGTTCAAAAAAACCTGCAGGCCTCTGGAGCCCAGTGGCATGCAGTCTATCCTGTCCCAACAAACGCTGGAGATGCATCTCAGTGCTATTTCCCTGTTGGGAACCAGTTGCCTTCCCCCCAGTTCTGCAGAATACACTCCTAGCAGCTCTCAGCTATATTAAGATTTTTGACATGTGGCTGCTACAGTGAGAAATGTTGAACTAAAACTGCTTTCAGAACACAAACCAAGGGAAAAATACATCAAAAAGACTAATGAGATGTTTGGCGCATTAAAGAAATGGCTACATGGAAACTTTTCAAACACACAAGACCTACAGGACTGGCTGAGGTAAGAGGCATAATTAGCCCAACATGAGCTCGCAAGGCAGGTCCGCAACGCTTGGCCGTACAAATGAGGGATGTCACGTACCAGCAGAGAGGCCCTGTTATCTTTGGGCCTTGGGTTGGCACAGCCGATGGGAGTGTGAGGTTTAATGCTTGTACCCACACTTCAAGAAAAATGCTGGAAAAACTGGAGCGAGTTCAGAGGACAGCCACAAGAACAAAACCAGGCTTGTACCGAGGAGCTCAAGGAAGTCAATCAAAGAGAAAGTTAAAAGGTACCTCGCAGCCTGTAAGTACCTGTCAGGAAGAGTGTTCTTCAGCCGACCAGACACAGGCATAACAAGACCAAAGGTTGAAAGTTGAAGCTTGACAGAAAACAAACTAGAAACAAAGGTACCATTTTCCAGCACTGCAGGTAATTAACAAAGGGAAAAGTGCCACAACTGGCATGGCCAGTGATCCAGCACTGGCAATTCTTAGAGTGAGATGGGATTCCACCCCAAAAATGCACATCTGGGTCCATCCACAACTGCTGAACCCAGACTGGAAACTAATTCAAGGAATCTCTGTTATACAGCAGGTCAGACTAAATAAGCACCTTGACCTTAAAACCTAAAAATTAATGCAGCACAAAGAACAAGAGGCCAAATTATCAGTAGTTGGGCCCTTACAGCCCCAGAGATCCCTGCCCCATAAGCAGGTAAATCTGCACCCCATCACTATCAAGATGTTGGTTTTGCTAAAGAACAACAGAAGTGCCAGATTCCCACCATGAGCAGCAAAGTGAGATGCTGTTACACCAAGAAATCCACACTGATATTTTGTTTTCCAGCTAAAGAACTGGGAAAAATCAGAACCAGACCAAAGCAATTAAAAAGATTACACTGATGGAGCAGAAACAAAGCACAGTATAGGAAATCAGCTTTTTACAGTGAGAACAATCCTACCCTGGAACAACCTCCCGGGAGAAGTGATGGAGTCTCCATCACTGGAGGTTTTCAAGAGGGACAAAGTGCTAGATAATCTCACTTAGGTTACTCTTCCCATGACATGTTGGACCTGACAAGTTTCCAAGGTCCCTTCCAACCTGGGCTGGTCTATGACTCTATGGAAAGCACACAAAACTCTACTAGAGGCACTTGAGCTAAAGGAATGAAGTTCCCAACTCTGAAACACCCATTGATGTTAATCATATTTAGGATTCCGGGTTTCCTTTGTACTTCTCAACTCCAGATTTTGCACATGTGCTGGGTTCTCCTAAGCCTCAAAAGCATGTCCCAGGATGCAGTCCCTTACTGCATCTTCGCTTTGAGAGCTGAAAAGCCCTAGGGATGCAAGCAGAAAGCAAATCGC
>JAOEHX010029449.1:0-12582 GCA_025448015.1 Bolborhynchus lineola
CCCCCCCCAAAAAAAAAAAAAAAAAAAAAAAAAAAAACCAAAAAAAACGGCACAAACAACCCTCCCACACTGAAAAAAATCACAACTAATTTTCTCTCATTTCCTGGCAGTGATTTACTACCACAGAGCTCGAGCGCAATCTCAAGTTTCTTGAACTTCATTGCTTTTACAAAATATTCTGCAGTATTTACAAGTTAGGAATAATACCATACATAATTAAAGCTTCATTATGCTTGACAAGTGAATGAATGAAGTGAATTTTGTGATGCATTACCCAGGCTTTGGTTAGGGGGTTTGTTCTTTGGTTTATTATGATTTCTCGCTGCTTTTCGAACCTTTTGTTTCTCTTCCTTCTTCAGTTATTCAGCAATTTGGTGTATTCTCAAATTCACAATGGGGCTCCCAGGCTTCATTGTGAGTTACTGTGATTCTTTTGCATTAGACAATTAAATGTTGTGCCACTTATATTCTCATAATAAACTTCAGGAGAAGGGAGTGGATTCATTTTGTACCATTTTCTAAGTTTGCCAATAGGGAAGCTGAGTTCATAGAATAGAATCATAGAATAGTGAAGTTTGGAAAGAACCTTAAGAACATTCATTTCCAACACTCTGCCACGGGCAGGGACACCTCTCATTAGATCATATTGTCCAAGGCTTTGTCTGATGTGGCCTTGAATGTTGCCAGGGATGGGTCATTCACCACGTCTTTGGGCACCCTTTGCCAGCGCCTCAGCACCCTTACAGTAAAGAGCTTCTTCCCTGTATCCAATCTGAGCTTCCCCTCTTTCAGTTTGGACCCATCACCCCTTGTCCTATCGCTACGGTCCCTGATGAAGAGTCACTCTCCAGCACCCTTGTAGCCCCCTTCAGATACTGGAAGCTGCTCTGAGGTCTCCACAGAAGTGAGGTGAAAGCAGTCAGACCTTTTGGTGCAATGGACTAGAGCTGCACCAGGACCCGGGCAGGTAAATGAATTCCTGTGCAATTGGCCATAGGAGAAGCGGATTCTTAGGAAATGTTTTCAATGCTTTAGAAAGCATCCAGGGCTGGGTTCCCCAGCACAAGGGATACATGGAACAGGCTGCCCAGAGAAGTGGTAAATGCTCCATCCCTGGCAGCGTTCAAGGCTAGGCTGGACAGAGCCTTGGGTGACATAGTTTAGTGTGACCATTCTATGATGATTCGATGAAATAGTTGCTTTTCAGAATTGTGAAGGACTGAGAGAGAGAAAAACATTAAAACCAGCAAGAGCAAGCTCTTCTCTTTCTGAAAAGGTTATTGTTGATGCAGGCCATTGATCCCAGAATGTGGATTCTTATGCAGAAAAAGACCATCTTTCAGTATAGCATCCGAGAAAATGGTAAAATGCTATTTGTAAGTTGATGTAGATATGATCAAAACCTGCCTGAATTTGAAATCTTTTTATTGGTAAGGCAGTAAGGAAAGGCCTGTTTTGATGAAGGGATTAATTTATACATTTTCAAGTGTAAAAAAAAAAAGAAGCAACTAGATTCAGCACTTGAATTTTCAGTTAAAACACAACAAATTGCCAGTGAATTTGTTTGCTTCATTTCTGAACACTTACTATATACAAGAGCAAATGTGAGCATATGCTGCTTTCATATGACACTCCACTTATGAAAAGAATTAATCTAGCAGTAATAAACATAACACAGATACTGCTAAACACACTAGCAGTAAGGCAACATCACAGAGAAAAAGACAGAATGCATTTTGTTAAGCTGCACAAATCACAGGAACACTGAAGTTGGCAGAAAGCTCTGCAAAAACTCTAGTCTAAAACTCTTGCTTGGAACAGTCAATGAAAACAGGTTGCTTAGGGCCATGTCCACTTGGTTTTGTAGCTCTCCAAGGATGGAGGTTCCACAGACTGTCTGGTGAACAGTATGTCCATAGAATCATAGACTAGTTTGTGTTGGAAGGGACCTCATTCAGTTCTAACCCTCTGCCGTGGGCAGGGACACCCTCCGCTAGAGCAGGTTGCTCCAAGCCTCATCCTACCTGGACTTGAACACTTAGTCGAATCATTCAGTTTGTTTCTTACAGAAAGCTTGAGTCAACCAGGTGACTTAGATCCAGCAAGGTATCTTAAAGGTCCTTTCCAACCTACCTGATTTGATGATTCTGTGGTTTGGGGTTTTTGCTTTGCAAAACTTGACTGTGTAACATGCCTTTGATGCTTGGACGTTACCCATTCATCATTAACTTCAGCCCTTCTGTCTTTTCAGAGTGACATGTTGGATGTGAACCAGATCATTAAGGACCTGGCCTCCATGGTGCACGAGCAAGGAGACACAATAGGTAGGTATCACATTTAACATATCAGCTTTATTACCCTCCTGTGCCATCCCAATGTGATGTTGTGTGGTCCTTCATGAGAAGTGTTTGTTGATGCTGTGGTTGTAGAGTCAGTCGTGTTTTGATTTGATGAGCTGCCTTGTGCAATGGGGTTCTCATCTTAAGGATAGTTAGCTGGTATATTTAGGATAAAATAGAATTCACAGGGAGATTAATCCATTCCCTTTTGACTGTAAAAAGGAATCTGGAGAAGATATAATGTTAACTGGAAAGAGATCCAATTCTTCCTATCTGGAACTGTAATTCAAAAGCAATAGTAGTAGCAATTATTGTTATGCGTATGGATGATGGGGGAGAAAATTGAGCAGCTTGCTTCTCCTAAATGGAATTTGCTTTCCACATTGCAGGGTGTGTCTGATTAAATTTACAGTAGCCTAACATCATGATGTGCTCACATGCATAGTCTGAAGTTTCTGCTCATTAGTTGACCTCTTACTCTCCAGCTATCAGTAGCTAGGAGGATGGTGGGGAAAACTTGGGAAAAGAGATGAGAGTAAACCCTAGTGATATCTGTAAGAGCAACCCATCACTTCTGTGAATAGAGAGGTAAGACTCAATAGCTCACCTCCTTTTAAATTCCCTCTGACCCTTGTCTGTGTCACTACTGTCTTCTGATGTGGCTAAGAAGACTTTTATCTGTATCTTCTATTTTGTATATGTCCGGTAACACTGTGCAGTGCTTCAGAAGCAACTGTCTGCTTCCAAATAGCTTTAGTTCTGAAGTCACACTGAAGGATGTAAACTCCAGAGAAGCAAGATTTGTGGAGATATTTCTAATGTGCAGGCTTCAGCTGCAGTCCTCACTGGAGCTCCTAGGAGCTGCTCCTATGACAGCTGTATGTAGATCATAAAGGAACAAACTCTTCTCTTGTGTGTCTTAATCACTCTGGTGTTCTTTGCCAAGCTCCTACCTTTTCAAGTTTCCATTAGCCTAAGATACCTGCTTTCGCACTGAAATGAGCTAGCCGCGTCCACTGAGAAACACCACTTAGGTTGCCAGGTGCAGAAAGAAATCAAGGTTATACCTAAACCCAGCTTTTTAGGGTGTTTGTTTGTTTGCTTTAATTTATGCATGTTCAGGAGCTCATTTTTATACATGGGTAGCTTTGCAGCCTGATTCATCTCCTAAAAGCACATCAGATGCTAATGCCTCGAGGACATGGCAACGTACATCAGTTAGCTTCAAGATCCTCCTAACTCCTTTTCTTAAGGCACTATTTATTATCTGAAGATGTTGCCCACGCATAGAATTGACCCCAGTATTAGCTTGCCTATGAGAAGCAGTTAGACTAAGTAGGACATTTTGTCTTTCAGCCGACATGGGGCTTTTGTTGCTTTTATATCTGACACATTCTTACTTCTTCCTGTTCCACTGCAACAGATGATTAGTTTCTTTATGAGTATCTTTTCAGCCTGGCAGCAAGTCAAGGTATGTTCCCAACCAGTTGCTGTGAGTGCCCACTGTTTATCTATTGACATTCGTATTACACAGAAGTAAGTGAGATTAAGAATCAGGAGGCAGAGGGAGTTGAAACCCCTACAGTGAAAATTCAGAAGCAATGATGACAAGGAACAGTTCTCTTGGCACTTGTTTAATGTTGTCCAGGGAAAATACATAACCAGGAATATGAGATACACCACACAGCAAAATGCTCCCAGGGCTGTAGAGCAAACTGGTTCACCTGAGCCCGGGAGGATCAATAGGAAGGGCTTATCTGGTCTATGCATGGCACAGGCAGAATAACCCATGCTGCTTACAGGAACCTAAAAGCAGTTTTGGTAGCATGTGGGCCAGTTCCTTAATGAACACAGCATAACACTCCTCAGGGTAGAGAGCAATTTCTGCCATGCAAAGAGGAAATAGATGAGGCGAAATGCAGATCTGGGGGCATAGCTCTACTGTCTTTTGTCTTCTGCAAATAAACTCCATGCATGTGTTCGTAGTCATGACATCTCTTTGATATGAATATTTCACTAAGCATTACTATATCAGGGAGTCCAAGCCCTCAAAACTAAAACAAGCTAGTGGCCTAGGTTACCTTTGAATCAATAGAAACAGTCTTTTCAATGCAATCTGACAGGAGCTATTGGCAAAAGCATTCCTGTGCAACTTCATAACATGGGGTGCTGATGAGAGGAAAGGGTGTGAGGACAAGAATGCTAATCAGAAAAAACAATAGCTGGCTATGGAATTGGTGCTGGTGACACAGTTTTGGGTTCTTTAACCATAGGACCCTGATTTAGATCACCATCTGCTTGGGAAAGATGGGATCTGCCTCACTAGGCAGAGTAAAACTGTTTTCACCAGTAGGATGCCTGACCTCATAAGGGTGGCTTTAAATTGAGAATGATGCAGGAAGGAGGGGATGACCATCAGTCAGGTCAGACAGGATTGCTAGGGGTGGGATGCCAGAATGGTTCACTAAGTCATCAAGCAAGCTCACTGGCCTCGGTGACATGGTTTAGTTGTAGCCTTGGCAGTGCTGGGGAATGATTGGGCTGGATGATCTTAAAGCTCTTTTCCAGCCAAGTTGACTCTGTGATTCTATGGTTCTATTTTCTTTCCTGTGAAATTAGATCACCTTTGATGGCTGTTTTAGCATTATTGCCTTTGTGACCTGAAGGCTGGTTTAACACATTGACACCGTCAAGGAAGCCAATCGGCATCCTTTCACACATGCACTTCTCCGGTCTGACTGCCTGAAAGGCACAGCCAAGAGTCTGTTGCCAGATGTGCTAATGCAAACTGAGCTGGAAAACCATTCAACTGGATCCTTAACTGAACTCTCCTGAGTTATGTGTCTCAGTTGGGACATCTAAGGAAAATTAGCACATCTTGAGAATAGTCCCTGAATACCTGAATGTAACTGCTTTAATATCTGTATTCTGTTGAATGTGGTCGGCAGAGTCTCTCTTTTGGTTACGTTTTCTTAGTGATCTCAGAGGAGGCTATTATGTGAATGGGTACATTTATGTTCCTAGTGGTTCCTGAGGAGCTGGGAAACCTTCCCATGGCTTTTTTGCTTTCAACGCTTTTTGAGACGCAGTTACATGTCAGTACAGGGCACAGTCCATGCAGGGAGGGTATTACAAGGGGTTTAAACTGAAACACAGGAAGCTCAGGCTACATATAAGGAAGAAGTCCTTTACTGTGAGGGTGGTGAGGCATTGGCACAGGGTGCCCAAAGTGATGAATGCTCCATCCCTGGCAATGTCTAAGGCCAGGTTGGACAGAGCCTTGGGTAACATGGTCTAGTGTGAGGTGTCCCTGCCCATGGCAGGGGGTTGGAACTGGATGATCTTAAGGTCCTTTCCAAGCCAAACCTTTCTATGATTTTGTTATTCTGTGATCACTGAATCAGTGATAATCTATTCCACTTCCCATTTGCTTCTCAAGAAACCCCAGTTTCTTTGTTCATCTGAAGTATATGCCCTGTCATCAGTTGTTCTGTTATCTAAGTGTAATTAAGCTTTATTCTCAACCACCCTAGCTACTGAAATTGCATTGTATTACTACCCTTAACTGCTTTGTAGGCAACAATTTTACGGTCATGGTGTTTTGTATAACACTGGCCTTACTCTACCTGTTTTTTAGGACTGCAGCAGTCGTGACCTCCACTATGACTTTTCACACATCTTTGTATTCAGACAGCACCAAGGAGTCTGTAAGATACTCAATTCCATGTTAGGCACAGGTTGATGACCACAACTGAATTGCTGGAATCATGTGTGGGCTACCATTATCTCTGACTGATCCATTTTACTCCAGATAATAGGCAACACAAGAAATGAATGAGCTTTTCCTGTTTCTGCTCTCTGTGAGTGTGGGGGTTTGTGTCTTCCCTTATTGTATGTAGATTTCTACATTTAGCTCTAGTGCTGACAGGTGAGACAGCACACGCTGGTTTATAAGGAGGAGAATAATGTGCAACTCTACACTTGCAAATCTACTAACGCCTGAAGATTTGTCTGCTGTTCTGTGTTTGACCCTCATAATGTGATTGGGCTGGTGCACTTGCAGTTAATGAACCAGCTAATTCTGTACAAGAAACAAAGCTCTTTCTTTTTATGAGGTTTATTGCCACCAGTAGGATTCTTCTCACACCCATTTATCCTGAGTCATTTTGGGGAAGCTGGAGCTGCTGTGCACTCAATTTCTAGTAATGCTGCAATTGAGCAGTAAATGTCATAAAGGCAGAAGCTGCCCAGGTGGCTGGTTTATTTCTGTGGGGAGGTGCTATACTCTGCCACAGACAGACTGTGTTTGGGAGGCCAGAGCTTGAGTGGGTTAAATAAATCAAAGCATCCCTGTAAAGGAAAAGTTGTCAAGCAAGTTGTAAATATCAGTGACTTTAATTTGTAGGTAAAATATATGATCTTTACAAGAAAGCAAGCAGGGATAAATGTGGATATTCCTATGAAACAACACTCCCATCATCCTCATTTATCCCTGGGAGTACTCAGATTGACACTTCTTACATCAGATGACTCAGCAGCTTATGCTCTCAGCTGCATAATGGAAGGTGTGTTAATTGAAGACAAAAGTAGACCTCTGGAAAATGCTGCATGCGAATGAAATTAAGGCATTTATCTAAGATATGTTAATTCATGAGCTGGATTTGGAAAGGCAAGTATGATTATTTTGGGTCTTTTGTCCTTTTTTTGTCATTTCAAAGAAACGGTTTTAATGCAGTTGGAAATATGATTGTCTTTCACATGGATGTCTTCTAGAATTAGAAAAAGAAATAAAGAATTGAATTTACATCACAAGGGAAAAATAGTGTGGGGAATTTCCCAATCAAAGCTAGATTGAGTGTTCTTCTGCTTTTAAAATGACTTTCAGAGACTGTTTTGGGAAAAACAGAAAGAAAATCTGACATGCCCATAAATTTCTCCACTAAAAAAGTGTGTTTGAAATAGCATTTTCTATCAGAAAAAGAAGAGAATGCAAAACCAGAAGTGAATCAGGTCCATTGCCATGATATAATACTCTCCAGTATTAATTCTTTGTGAGATTTAAACTAGAACCTTGGATTACCCAAAGCCATGTGGGAACTGTGGATTAGATAGAACTGAGATGGAGAGCTGAAAGTGTACACCAGGCAATGAGGGCTGAGTCCATACCCTCAGGAAACTCTTTGTATGCTGATTCTTCTCTTGGGGTAAATATCAGCAATTTGAGACCACTTGTCTCTCTAAGAATTGGGAAATGGCTTCGCATCTGCTAAAGTGCTTATACTCCCATTTAGGAAAAGCAAATGATATGAGATACCACATTCACTGTACCAGGTTCCAATAACATACATAGGACAATGTTTGCATTTTAAATCTCTAGAAGCTGTATCCTGGCAGGCATGGCAAACCTCTGGCAGGGCAATACCATTTTCCAGTGCATACATATGTAGCAGTAAGTTGACATTTCCAAGATGCAGCTCAAGGACTGTATAAAGCATTCAGGAGCTCAAGTGTTGTAAATTTATGCTGGTATTCAGCTTTTATTCATACAGACTATGGCTTTGGGCTGTTGGCCAAAGAAAACCAGCAAGAAAAGCTGCTTATGACATTTTAGGGTAGTTTAAATGGTCTTTCCAGGCTACAAGGATGCTGGAGAGGGGACTCTTCATCAGGGACTGTAGCGACAGCACAGCGGGTGATGGGTTCAAACTGAAACAGGGGATGTTCGGTTTGGATGTAAGGAAGAAGTTCTTTACTGTGAGGGTGCTGAGGCACTGGAACAGGCTGCCCAAAGAAATGGTAAATGCTTCATCTCTGGCAGTGTTCAAGGCCAGGTTGGACAAAGCCTTGGGTGACATGGTCTGGTGTGAGGTGTCCCTGCCCATGGCAGGGGGTTGGGACTGGATGATCTTCAGGTCCTTTCCAACCCAAACCATTCTATGATTCTATGAAGGTTTTTCAGTGCCTCAGTCCTTACCTCTGAGGGCCATGGTATGTCACCATGTGGAGGTTAGAGCTCTTCTAAAGTCATATAGAAAGCTGGGTTCTCTCTGCCTTTTGTTGGTAGCAGTAACCACAGCTGATGATGACTCCTGGAACTGACAGTTGTACTTCATTGCACCAGTCTAACCCAGTATCACCCATGCAGAGTTAGTTTAGCATATGGGTGAGATTAGTTTATAAATCATAGAATGGTTTGGATTGGAAAAGGACCTTAAGGTCATCCAGTTTCAACCCCCTGGCATGGGCAGGGGCACCTCACATCAAACCATTTCTCTTATGTGCAGAGTTTCTCACTTGATGCTTACATTGAAGTTTCCAAGTGACTGACCTTGAGCCATTCTGAACTTCACTGTGGACAAACTGCCATAGTTTTCCTTCTCTTTAGTATCCACAGTTGTGCCTGAGAATCTTCTGCTCACCGAATAACACTCTCTTAAAGCTCTACAAGTACACTGCAATTAGAATGGGCAAAATTCATTTTCATGGTGAATACAATTTCACTCCAAATTTGGCTTTTAATTAGTAAATAAACCTTTATACACTTCCAAAATGCCCTTTTTTATTATTATCATTGTGCTTCTTGGTATATTAATTATTTTTAGCCAGAAGTTGCAGTGATAAAAGAGGGTTAAGATTATTAATGTGCTAAAAATAAAAGCATCCGATGAAACCTGTGGGAGCCCATTTCAGCTCTTGCCAAGTGAAAGCACTTTAAAATTCTCATTCACAAGCTCAGTTTTCTGTCTTTCAAGCAGTTTTACTGAAAATGCCACCTCATGAAGCCAGACCATTGTTGTGGCTATAAAGAATTAGTTTCTAAATCATAGAGTGGTTTGGGTTGGGAAGGACCTTAATTTAAGATCATCCTGTTCCAACCCCCTGCCATGGGCAGGGGCTCTTCACACTAGATCATGTTTCCCAAGGCTGATTCTTTGATATGTTAGGCCAAAACTCCACTCCAGCCACTGTAATTTGAGTAATTTAACATAGGACTCCTTTTGCTCATTAGAAGGGCTTGACTGCAGACAACAGGTAAACAGGTGCGGTTAAAGACACCTTTGGGTTCATCATGATTTCTGTCTCTTTGTGACAAATATGTCATAAAATCATAGAATCACAGAATGGTTTGGGTTGGAAAGGACCTGAAGATCATCCAGTTCCAACCCCCTGCCATGGGCAGACACCTCACACTAGACCATGTCACCCAAGGCTCTGTCCAACCTGGCCTTGAACACTGCCAGGGATGGAGCATTCACTGTTTCTTTGGGCAACCTGTGCCAGTGCCTCACAACCCTCATAGTAAACACCTTCTTCCTTATATCCAACCTGAACTTCCCCTGTTTCAGTTTGAACCCATCACCCCTTGCCCTATCGCTACAGTCCCTGTTGAAGAGTCCCTCCCCAGCATCCTTGTAGCCCCCTTCAGACACTGGAAGCTGCTCTGTGGTCTCCATGCAGATTCTCTTCTCCAGGCTGAAGAGCCCCAACTGAAAGGATGTCTTATAGCTGGGAAATTAGAGCTACCTGAATTCCTGGGTGCATTTGTTTGCAGCTACCATCTGCTTCAATGCTGCCCTGTCACTCAGTTTAACACAGTGGCAATCACATCGCTTTAAGGTTTCTCTTTGTTTTCAAACTGCACCATAAATTTGGTATCAGAGGCTGAGAACAGAAAATTATTGTGGGATTCAGGCTCTTTGGAAAATCCCAGCCCCAGGGCTGGGATGTCACGCCTGTTTGGAACAGAATCAATGTCCTTTCATAGGAAAGACAAAGGAAAAGGTAGACCCCCCAGCAGGTTTTCTTCATTCTACTGAAGAAACCCCCTCTGCATCAGCAGGTAAGATTCCTTGGCAAGGAGCCTGAAAGTGAACAAGTTAACGCTGTGAACCATCACTATCATTCAGCAGTGATGCACTGAAACAGCTGTGAGTGGCACATTCATCATTGACTTACTAACATCATCGAGTTATCACTTATTTCCTTGTGATTTGACCCAAATTCTCTTTCTTTCCCTTGCTTTTCTGTGTTAATCAGCAGGAATATCTAGTTAAATTGTGTCTCATTTTTATAGAGTTTAGAGTTGTTTTGGGGTGGTTTTGTTCTAGTTTTCCCCCTGTGTCTCAGGATTACAAATTGCTTCGAAAAGAACATTTAAATGGGAGTTTTGCTTATTCCAAGGCTGGTATTCCCCTGTTAGGAGAATAAGTGAGCAGAAGCAGTGCCACCATGGTCCAGCCTCCTCCTGTACCATCACATCAGCTCCTATATAGCATGTAGCATGCACATCCGTCCTACTTGTGAAAGCCTTTGGTGGTAAATACGTGGATGATGTTTACAAAACACACTGCAGAACATGTGATTAGCCCATTCCATGCAGTGCTAAGGGGGCGTTCACAGGGTATAATTTTACCTAAGGAAGGCAAATCTCCTTAGGCCCCCCTGCAGGCAGTGAAAAGCACTCGGTTCCTCTGGAGGGCTATTTAAAGAAGTCAGATTAAGCTCCTTCTGTGCTTTCTCCCTGCCCCAAGAGAAGCACAGACAGATTACTCTTGGGTTACTAACATATCTTTCATAAATCTCTGTAGCCTGTGCATAAGTGATTGATTTTCTGAGGACAGTCAGCCTTTACAAGGCAATGAGTAGTGAAGGGTGTCCGCACTAAGATCCTGGGAAGCATCAGATGCATGAGCAAGTTCTGTTACTTTGATTAGGTCAGGCTGAATGGGGCTTGGAGTAATCTGGTGTAGTGGAAGGTGTCCCTGCCCATGGCAGGGGATTGGAACTGGATGAGCTTTAAGGTACCTTCCAGCCCAAACCGTTCTGTGATTTTCTAATAAGGCAGTTTCCCAAATTCCCCCATCCCTTCCAAATCCCATCACAAAGTAACGTAAAAGCGAGGTGTTTTGCTTCATAAAGTTCTATTTTTTAACCCAAACCCATGATCAGCTTTTGGCTTTCTGAAATTAACAGGTTTTCCAGCAGGATATATTCTTAGTTTTAGTTCCATTTTTAACTAGTTTGTTATCTTCTCCCCAGCCTAACATGTGTCATAGCTTGGCTGTAGGAAAGTTATGGCTTGTTGAAGTTCTGAGTGATTGGGATCTGAATTTCAGGTCTTGTCTCAGTGGCTAGTTCTTATGGACTTCCACAGGACATGGTCTGGATTTCAGACAAAACCAATCTGGTTAACTATGCATCATGTACTCATGCTTAACCATAGAAGTAAATACATGTCAACAAGTAGGCAACTAAGAATTTGTCACCTTGGGTGAGTGGCAAGTTATACTGACTGATGCATCCTGTCAATGCTAATGACATATTGACTTGATTTCACTGCCTTGTGCCCTGTTTCCATATGCAGAGAGGCTCATATATATATAGTGCTGGGAATTGGTCTGGGGCTTGTAGTCACCAATTACACAGCACTGTATTAAGATGTGAACACTTGAAGAAAGTACTCTGCTGTCCTACATAGCCCACGGATCTGCCAATTTTCAGCTCAGAAAACATCCCTCTGCTGTTAGTCATAAAATATGTTGAATGAGCAATTACTGATTTGCGTGTCAGTCTCAATGTCTGGCTGGAAAGACATGAGGGCCTACCCTGGAGTTGTGATATCCAATGTCCAAAGAAGCTGTGGCTGCCCCATCCCTGGCTGTCTTCAAGGCCAGGTTTGACAAGGCTTGGAGCAGCCTGCTCTAATCATAGAATCACAGAATAGTTTGGGTTGGAAAGGACCTTACGAACATCCAGTTCCAACCCCATGCTATGGGCAGGGACACCGCACACTAAACCATATCACCCAAGGCTATGTCCAAGCCGACCTTGAACACCGCCAGCAATGGAGCATTCACAACTTCCCTGGGAAACCCATTCCAGTACCTCACCACCTTTACAGTAAAGAACTTCTTCCTTATATCCAATCTAAACTTCCCCTGTTTCAGTTTTAAACTGTTACCTGTTGTCCTATCACTACAGACCCTAATAAAGAGTCCCTCTCCAGCATCCCTATAGCCCCCCCTTCAGATACTGGAAGGCTGCTCTGAGGTCTCCACGCAGACTTCTCTTCTCCAGGCTGAATAGCCCCGACTTTCTCATCCTATCTTCATACGGAAGGTATCCCTGCCCATGGCAAGGGTTGGACCTCGATGAGCTTTGAGATCTTCTCCCACCCAAACTGTTCTGTGATTCTGTTTAAGCAGAAGTGTTTATACCGGTTGTCAGTGATAGAACTTGTGGT
>JAOEHX010029450.1:1018-11287 GCA_025448015.1 Bolborhynchus lineola
TGAGGATGATCAGGGGACTGGAGCACCTCCCATAGGAAGACAGGCTGAGAAAGTTGGGGCTGTTCAGCCTGGAGAAGGCCGTGTGGAGACCTCATAGCAGCCTTCCAGTAACTGAAAGGGGCCTATAAGGATGCTGGGAGAAACTCTTCAATTAGGAAATGCAGTGAGAGGACAAGGGACAACGGGTTAAAACTTAAAGAGAGGAAGTTTAGACTGGATATGAGGAAGAAATTCTTTACTGTAAAGGTTGTGAGGCACAGGAATGGGTTGCCCAAGGAAGTTGTGAATGCTCCATCCCTGGTGGTGACCAAGGCGAGGTTGGACAGAGCCTTGCGTGACATGGTTTAGTGTGAGGTGTCCCTGCCCATGGCAGGGGGGCTGGAACTAGATGATCCTGAAGTCCTTTCCAAGCCTATATTCTATGATTCTATAGATCACAGCACCTGTGCAGTCTGTGGAAAGAGGGGAGTACATGCAAAAAAATGTAGAGATACATGCAAAGACAATGGAAAAATCTTTGTTTGACCTCAAAACACAGATTCACAGAACACCCATTAACTCTGTTGTTCAGAAAACTACTCCCTGTTATAAACAGCTAAAGTGTATGTGTGCACACAATCTCCCTCTGAGATGCAAATCTGGAGCTCCATCTTAGATCACTGAGCACATTTTATTTCTTTAAAATCCATCTATACTTAACCAGTGGAACTTTCTGTAACATGTACAACGGTTTATAAACTGTACAGAGGAACAGAGGGCAGATTTATCAAGAAAATGCATTAGGACAGGAACCAACCACTAAACTGCCCCTTCATAAAGGTTAACTAACTGAAACCTGGCATTAGGCTAACAGCATTCATATTACCTCCAATTGGATGGACTGCATTCTTATCTACTCTGTGCAAAGTCGTATCATTCTGAAAAATACTCAGCAATCATAACCTGGCACCATACAGAAAGATATTAGGTACTTAAATGGAAAAGCAACTATATCTACAGTTAAATTAGATTATAAATTTGTACAGAAAGACACTTAATGACATAAATTGAAAGCTAACTGCCTGACAGTAGGAAGGATTTCTCCCCATGGGTACTATATCCATTACAGTGGTTCTGTGCTTCCTCTACAGCACTGAAATTGGAGACTGCTGGATATACAGCATCACAACTCCACCTTTAACCACGTATTTCCTACTAAGGATATACATTTATTACCACTATCAAAACCAGCAAACATAAAGCATCACATGTGCTTTCTTAAAGGAAAGTCCATACAACCAGTATGTGAAAAAACCTACAACAACACTACTTTATTCAGCATCACAGAAGGCATAGCTGAAAAGGTCTTAAGGGCTCCACCTGAAATAGATCCCATGCCTGTGTCCATGGGGAGGAAAGGGAATCAATTGTTTTTAAAGCATTCCTAATGGAGATTTTGCTAGCAGGGTCAGAAAGCTGTCAATGGAAAATCCTGATCTCCCATGGTACCACTGAAGTTTGCAGCCTGTTGAGCATCCCAAATCAACACTGAGAGGTCAGCTGCATGGAAAGCTGAACTAAACTACAGCATCTCCAGGTCACCAAAATTTCTGCACTCCATGCAGATCATTAGAATTGACAGAATTGCAGCTCACTGATAGGCAATTACTGAAGATGTAACAGATCCATACTGGCATGTGTTCACTGTGGAACCTGAAGCTCGCAGAAGTGCTACAGAAGTTCACCTCCAGCTCTCCACCACAGTACTCCCTGAAGGAAAACAAGACTAAACTGGACAAGCATCCCCAGAGTACAGCCTTGTCCACAGACCATGACCATAACTCCAGTTAGCTTCAATAATGTATAAACCAAGCTATGCTGCATTTTCTACTGTCTTCTGCTTATGGGAAAAGCATCAGTCCATGAATCTTGTACACAAACACTTTGACCTTACCTGCACCACTCAGATATGTTACACGATGAGTTACATGCTGAGCAGCTGTACATTGATGTGTTACATGCTGAGCAGCTCAACACCATCATCTAAGCTATCAAAATGAGTATGAACAGTATGACCTATTAACTTCATATTATACCAGGTTTTAAACAATTCAGCTTTGGCTCAAGACAAAGCCCAACTAGGAAACATCAACTGCAGCTAAAAAATACCAAACAGAAAGAGTAAATAATTAAACAAAGCAAATGTCTAGAGTCATAGAATCATAGAGTCAACTTCGTTGAAAAAGACCTCTAAGATCATCAAGTCCAACCACTACCCCTATACGGTTTTTGAACACTTCCAGGGACTGTTATTCTACCTCTTGCATGGGCATTCTATTCCAATGCCTGATCGCCCTCTCTGTGAAGAAGTATTTCCCAATATCCAAACTAAACCTTCTCTGGTGCAGCTTGAGGCTGCTACCTCTTGTCCTATCACTTGTTACTTGGGTGAAGTAACCAACCCCCACCTTGCTACAGCCTCTTTTCAGGTAGTTGTAGAGAGCAATAAGGTCCTCCCTAAGACTTCTCTTCTCCAGACTAAACAACCCCAGTTCCCTCAGCCGTTCCTCATCAGATTTGTGCTTCAGACCATTCACCAGCTTTGCTGCCCATTTCTGGACCCACTCCAGCACCTCAATGCTTTTCTTGTAGCGAGGGGCCCAGAACTGAACACAGGATTCCAGGTGTGGCCTCACCAGTGCAAGTACAGGGGGACAATCACTTCCCAGCCCTGCTGACTACACTATTTCTGATACAGGCCAGGATGCCACCGGCCTTGGCTGCCTGGGCACAAGCTGGCTCATGTTCAGCTCTGTCAATCAGCACCCCCAGGTCCTTTTCCATGGGCAGCTTTCCAGCCACTCTTCCCCTAGCCTGCAGCATTGTATGGGGTTGTTGTGACACAAGTTCAGGATGTGGCACTTTGCCTTATTTAATCTCATACCACCAACCACAGCCCATTGATCCAGTCTGTAAAGTTGCATGACTGAGGATCAGTTTCCTACTACAAGACATAGTAAAGGCAAAGGCAGATAAGGAATCAATTTCAAAGAGTTTAAAAGCCAGTATGTCCTACATTAACTCCACTACCTTGTCATGCAGTCACTATGAGGAACATTACAGTGCTTCTACAGTAAAAACAGAAGGGGAGGAATAAAGGGTAAACCAGCTTGTGATTCGTTTTGTTCCTTCAACTATCTGATTCTTCACAGGTTACCTGTGATATCCTCCTGAAAGAGGTCAGGGGAGTGATGGAACTGTCTTTGAGTTTTCTATAACAATCCTAATAGAGATTATGCCTGAAACAGCATCAATATAAATATCACACATAGTATTTTCTTCTGTTTAAGCTCTGCCCTACTGCTCAGAAAACAATCTGACAAAGCATTTCACATTAGCACCGTGCTCACCAGTCACATACAAGTACATGTTTAGGCTGTAAGAAACACACGTTGACAGAAGACTGAAGAGAAACTTGCAAAGAGTAATACTCTTATACACTTTGCATATATAAATATCCAAATATATACACACACACAAATAAGACAATGTAAAGCCATGATTTCTGAGCTCAGATCAGATATAGCTAAATATATATGCACTGTTACGAAACATCCCATCAAAACTGTTTGATCCTCCATACCCAAATATTTATTTTAATACATGTATGTAAATAAATCCACCTGCAAATTAAATACCAAAACATACACACATTCCCCCAACACAGCTCCCCCGTGTTGTTTACCACCATGGTCCCGGCCTAACAGGTTGCACACGCACAGGACGTGCATTTTGCCACAGGCAGCCGAGAGAAGAAGGGAAGGAAAAATCCCTTCAGTCCGGAGGCACCATCGCTACCGCTGTCCCGTTACCATTTCAGCACGACGCTCACAGCACTCCCTTTCCCGGAGCTCTTCACACCGGGAGCGCGCCCGCCTGCGGGGCGGTTCCGGGCTGCGCTTCCCCGCGGACCCCAACCCTAGCCGCAGCAGCGGCGAAGCGCTCCGCTAAGGGAGTTAGTCCCCGGCTCCCAGTTGGGGAGCTGGACAGCACCGACAGCCTTTTCCACCCCTTCCCCACCTGCACCGGCACCTGCGGCCGCGCCCAGGCCGCAGCAGCGAGCCTACCTGGCGGCGGCGGAAAAAGGAGCTGCCGGGGCCCCCACAGGCCCCTTCCTCCGGCGGGTGCTCGGCACCAGGGGCCAGCGCTGTGCTGGGGGCCGTGGGCGCTCGGCGGGGCCGGGCGGCGCGGCGTCGCCCGCCTCTTCGCCTCTGCTGACTCAGGAGCAGGCGCCGTCCCTCCGCACACCTCCCAGGGGCGGCCGCCGCGTTCCGCGCAGGATCACTGCCCACAGACACCCCCTACCCCTCCCCAACACGCACCGCTCGGAGCCGCCCCAGCGCCGAGGCCACCGAGCCTGCGGCTGGGGAGAGGAGCCACACCTGTGGGCAGCGACGCCGGGGAAGGGAAGGGTGGGAGTGCGGACATAGGGTTGGTCTGACTCCGTTCACAGAGGGAGCGGGGGCTTCCCGCCAGCAGCGAAGAGATGTGCCGCGCCTCCATCTTGAGGAGGGGGCGCAGGGGGCAGCAAATGGCCCCGCCCGCTGTCTGGGCTGCGAGCTCGAAATGGCGATCCCGGGGTGCGGGGCAGTTGTTAACCCCACGGCGGATAGGTGGTCCCGGTCCCGTCGGCGTCCGCCTAGGCTGCCAGTGCCGCCCTCTGCAGCGGGGTCCAGCTGTAGTGGGTCCGCGTTACCTTTCACTGCGTTATCCCGAGAGGGGTTTTACCTTGTGTCCATCTCAGTGCTGCTGCTGGAGGTACAGCAGGAAGAGGCTCCCAGGTTTAAGCAAAAACCTTAAGACGTTGAACCAACAAGCTTTTGTGGGAAAGTAGCTGAGCTCTCTGTGCCACACGACTTTGTGTACTGGCGCTCCAAAGGCAACAGCAGTATCCCTGTTTGTCGGCCAAGGAGCCTTGAAGATGGGATCCCACTGCTGTTGTATGGTCGTGCTGTGTGAAGGTCTCTCAAGACCTTTGCCACCTACATGGCTTTTGGGTGCTCCATGTCCACAGGCAGTGTCCTAGGGTTAGCACCTGGCTGCCATAAGCTCCCCAGGCTACATGTCCTTTTTCTGTCTCCCTTCTGATTCTTACCTTTCCAGCTTTATGAAAAACATCGGGCCAGGGACCTGATGCTGCTCAGTTGTCAAAGCCCAGCATCCTAATGACAAGTATCACACTCTGAAGCAGCTGTAAGAGTACCCAGAGCTTATTCAGCACAGCTTTTCAATGAAATACTCAGCATTTCTGTGTCTTTGATTCTGCTGTGTCCTAGTTCTTGCCTCATTCACATTTTCTGCTGAGGGACTCTGACATATTTGGAGTCAGAACATGTAGAAATGGTTTGTTTCTTTGGTTTTTACTACAAAATAATTTTTGCGTTTGGGAAGAGGCATTTGCCTACTCAACACCAAAGTCCATGTGCCATAGAGAAGTGTTTTAAGTTTGTTCATCTTAACAATTTAAGAAAACTATTTGAAGTGAAATAAAATCTGAAAAGCTGTGAATTTCAAGCTTCAATTGCACAGGTTTCATGCTGTACTGCACCAGCCTGTCAAGGTCCCAGATCTTCTGTTCCACCTGGCAGTGATGCTAGTGCATTGCCAAATTGTCTTTAATGAATTGCCAGTGCTTGGAGGTAAGTGGTATTTTGCAGGTGCTATAAAATGATGAATATCATTTATAGCAAATAAACTGCTTTTACCTCATCTTTTTACCTCTTCTGACTTTTACCTTACCAGCTTTCCTTGACAGCAGTCTGTATGACATTTCCTGAAGCTACTTAAATCTTCCTTGGTATGGGAAGCCCATAACTCATGTGTTTGCTCTGTAAAGCAAGGAATTAAATCTGTGAATTGTAATAGTAGATCGCTTGTGAATATGCCTGAAGAAGCCTAACAGAATTGTCTTGACATTTCTTCAAGTATTTTTTGCTGCCATGTTGTTACGCCAGTTTTGAGTGTTTGGTTTCTGTGATTTCCGTGTGTTGGCTGTTTTGGCCAGCATATGGAGACTAAAGTCTGCTTGCTTACTTAAGTAAAAAGGAGCATGTGAAATCTAAAAATTATTCTAATAACACTAAAGGATCCGTGAAAAGACTGCTATCTTTTTCCAATATCGACTAAGGCTACTTGACTTTGAGGAGGAAGTGTGTGTGGAGAGAGGAAGCATGGCTATCTTTTCTTTGTGAAGTAGCTCCCTTTCTCATCCCTTCCAGCCTTCCTGCCAGGACTGGGGGTTGGTTTACTGGCCCAGTGAGGGAAGAGGACTGTCCTCCAATGCTTGGCATGGTTGTGTAGTTCTAATTTTATTGATTGCAAAACCACCAGATATGGTGGCACTATATTGCAGAAAAGATTATTCACTTGTATACTCTACTAGCACTTTTTGAATGATCTGTGCAGGTATGCAGAAGTCTCCTCAACACAGGTTCACTGAGACAAGTCCTCTGTGTGTCCTGTCAGGAGGTACCTCCCTTTATCTTAGTGAAAGCAGGAGGAGAGGGATGAGAGTAGTAACTGTCCCCCTATGCACAGGAGTAGTTGACCCAGTACCCCTGACTTTCTTGTATGCCGGTTGTCTTCTGCATTGAAAGAACAAGACACAAGCACAGAGGCATCAGAGCAGACAGCTCCCATTTGAGAGGCCTAACAGCAGCACCTGGTGCCTGTTCACAGTCTGCAAACTCCAGAAATGCTATGAAATGGTGGAACAGACTGTGAAAGCAGGTCTGCTGCAGATGACTGAGGCTAAAGTGATACTTTCTTCCAGAGCCAATTCTTGCCTTTTATACCATTGATGAACTAATAAGCTTAGCCTGCATGAAATACTAGGCTCAGTGTGTTGTAATGCTATCTGAAAATAGTTTTAACTTCAAAATGTAGCCTTCTAAGTAAATGTTGATCTGGTTCCCTCCAGCTGCCTTCCCATAGTAAGTCCATTCATTTGATCAGACAAAAGCCTTGTGAAGCTGTCGTCACTTAGGACAAATAACTCGCTGTCAAACATCCAGGGGAATTTGGGAGTCTGCCTCTGGGATGCGCCCCTAAACACTGCAAAACAGCCTTTCTGAGCAGCTTGGTATTGTGATAGGTATAATGTTACTGTGGCACGCAGGGAGGTTCCTCCCATCCCAAAGGCTGGTGAAGCCCTCCCAGTCAGTGCTGGGAGTCACCCTGTTCTCCTTCCCCTTTTCACCTGGTTTGCTCACAGTTTTCCATGTGACATCTATTCCAAAAGAAAGAGGTCTGGGAGATGTGCTGTTTTGGTTAATACTTAATCTCTGTTAGATTGTATTGTGCTTTTCTGAAAATACTCTTTCCCTACCTTCCATCTTCAGTAGGTAAAAAAGTTTGATCTGTTTCAGTTCAGGAAAGTGTGTGCCAGCACTAAAAAAGGGGGTGGTGTTCACCTTCAAGGTGTCTGAGACAGATTTTATTTTCTGATTCCTCAGTAATTGTGGAACTTTTTGAAAGCCACAATGATTTCTCCTTCTTGGCCACATTTGTCCAGCGTTGACAGTTCTGTTCACGTTATTTCGACTGCCAGTCTAGGTAAATCTTCTGCCTCAACAAGTGTTTTCTAAGTAGGTTTCTATTAGCTTCTCTGTCCCGCCAGTGCAAAAGGTTAGAGTGACATGGTATAATCCTTTCCTTCTTTACTCTGCTGAAGTACGTTATCATTCATTGAGGCTGATGTATACTTTTACCCTTTTACTTAATCAAAACTGTGGTTTAGAGCTGTTAGATGTTTTTTCTTTACACCTGGGCAGCCTTTTGAGGCCAGGAGGTAAGCAGGATTCCTGATCTAAGAGAACAGGTTACTTTACACTGACTAACTCTCCTCAGGCCAATTGTTCTTGGTGGTCTCACAATTTGTACATATACACCATGACCTACTGCAACAGGAGGCATGCAGCCCCATGACCAGAGGCACGGACAACCTTTTGCATAAGCACGATGTGTCCCTGTGCCCCAGAGAGCACAATGCATTGCTTGGCAAGGCCAGGCCAGCATCCTAAAGTGGTGGGAGCAGTGTGTGGTGCTGACAGGAGCTGGAGGCTCTTTCTCTTCTGATCATACTGCAGGTGTGTTTCCCTCTTCTTTGTCGCTGTTGCCTGCAATAGCTGATTCCCGTAGTATCAATCATTCCTTAAAAACAGGTCAGCTATGGAAACAGGATTTAAACACACTGACATAGTTTACACACTCATTTAACTGGAGTAAAATGACTGTCCCTCCTGCTTTTCTGGTTTTGCAACTGGCTTCATGACTATGTCTATGCTGGTGACGGTACTCGACCAGAAATGGTCTTTCAAGGCCACCCTGACAAATTGCCAGTGGGAATAGGGATATTCAAGCAGATAGGGGTTTTTGAAAAGATGAATGTTGTCACCATGGTCCATCTTTGTACTTTTTATAAAGAGTGATGGAGGGCCCAGAACAGAAAATCCAAGGTATTTGCAATTAGCCAGGCTGAGCTTCAAGTGGTTTTATATCTCACAGTGTAATTTTATCTTGAGCACTATCTTTCACATAATACTCGTTTTTACTCTTTTTTTCACATCATACTCATTTTTACTCTTTTTTTTATGTTGGAGAGCTGTTAAAATTACATATCAAATATTTCTTACACAAGTGCAGTCAAACCAAAGATTCATCTAATGCAGTAGTCTGTCCCATATCATTGCCAAAACTAGATGGCTAGGGGAAAACATACTGATTTCCTGAACACCCACACTGTGCGTCATACAGCATATTCTTGCTCTATACAGCTTTCTTTAGTGTTCCTGAAATTCTGCAGTATATTTTCTCTGTTACTAGATGTATAGTACTGTCTAGGCAGCTATTTTCCAATGTACAGGAGCATGTTTCATGGCTTAGAGGGCAACTCTTCCAGAAAGGTAGTTTCAGCCAGCTCTTGAATAATGGGTCACTTCAAACCCCTGGACTCAAAAGGTCCCTAATGTTGGAGCTAAACATCCAGATTTTATGTTCAGCGCAAGCCTAAAGATAGGACTATACTTTATATCAACAACTTTGGCAGTGTTACTAGGAAGCTTTCTACTTGGTTCAGGGTGTTTTGGGGACTAGCTTTCACATAAAGCTTGCAACTTCCCGATGAATTCTGAACATAATTTTAATACTTTAGGTTTATAACCCTAATAGCTTAAGAAGTCATTCCCCAACTACAATTAACAGAATTTAATTTGGTCCTAAATAAAGCATGATGATTACAAATTTGCAACTATCTTCATGGAGTTGTTTAATCAGTTGGCTACCAGCATTCTCAATCAGTTAACAAACGGAAAATGCAGGCTTTGAGGTAAGTCAATAAAATCTGTTCCAAAAAAGGAAAGTAGGCAATTTGACAGAAGAAAAGGAAATACCTAATTATTTAAATGATGTAATTACTATAATTATGATTATTATAATTATTTAAAAAACCCAAGCTGCATATTGTTCTTCAGCTAATCAGACTCTCCTCACAGGTTCTGTAATGTCTTCGTATAAGAAACCATTTAAAATTGCAATATAATATTTAAAAAGGCAAACTCTGAGTCTCTGAATATTATTTTTATATTATGTTCCTAAGCAGATGGTAAGACTGTCAATTAACTTTATCTGACTTTAGAAGACAGTGTATATTTCAGAAATGAAAGCCATTTCTACTTTTTCTACTTATTGCATAATGATATTAATATAAAATATTAAATATTTTTCTAGTTGCTGTTCTAATGATTATGTATTTCTTCTAATTATTGCATATATTTTGTGCATTGAAAAAGTTATTGTCAATAATATTTTATTAATAATAGGAAGAAATAACTAAATATTTCCTGTATGGCTTGAATAAAAGTGATCAGATTTAAATATAGCAGCTATGAGGAAATAAAGAGAAGTCCATTGACAAGAACAGTTCCAAAAACTCACAAGACAGAGCAAAATCAATTCAAGATTTTCTTTCAGAAACTTGATACTTAGGATTTCTAGAACTTTGGGCAGAAAATGGACATCTATTAAAAAAAAAAAAAAAGAAAACTTTCATAGGAGGAAAGTTTTTTTTTTTATTCAAAGTTGCATTATGGTAGAGAAATGTGATCTGTCATTTTGGACAGCAACAATATTCAGAAAGGTATTTTAATTTTGTTTTGCTTTGTCTTTTTAAGAGTAAATATTATAGCTAATAGGACAATATAATGTGCTGTAGCATACTATAGCAAATTCTGA
>JAOEHX010029451.1:0-14196 GCA_025448015.1 Bolborhynchus lineola
AGTCAAAACCACAGCACTGCACCAGCTACTAAGAAGGAGAAAAATGACTGCTACTGCTGAACCCAGGACACCTACCAACATCAGTGTTTAGTTTTTATATATATAGTAGTTCAGAATGTTATGTAGCCTCTCTTTATGCACTTGGTAGATCACAGCTGGAATACAGTAGTAAGTACAGTAATAAGCCACTAAGATCATCAAGTGGCTGAAGCGCAAGAACTGGGAATTGGGCTTGTTCAACCTGGAGAAATGAAGGCTTTGCAGGAGTATAGTAGCAGCCTCCTAATATCCAAGAGAAGGTTACCAAGAAAAAGTGTGGCTGTTGCTATGCACAGCAGGAGGAAAGACAACCTTAAACTGAGAGAAAGCAAGGGCTACAAAACCTAATCAAAGCCTATGTAACATGGTCTGAAGGTGATGCTGACCCTGTTTTAAGCAGGTAGTTGGACTAGATCACTTCCCTGTGCAAGAGATCCTGTCATTCCCTTTTCACTTGCAACTAGTAGGTAAGGCAGCAGATTTCACTTGAGGGAAATTCCTGAAACTAACAGTAATAACAGTGGGACTCTGAATTACAGTACACTGCACAACCAAGTGAGGAAACCCGCAGGAATCACGCACACAGTGTCATCTTTCCAACTTAGCCACCCTGGCTGTAGCTGTGCCTCTGTTCAGGCACCATGCAGCCTCTCACCCTGCACAGCCATATCACTGTGCCCATCCAGAGCTCATGACATAAGTTTTAACATCTTGGTGACCCTTCATCTTTCTCCCTTGGTAATAGGCTGACGCATCATACATGCTTCCCCTCTCCCAAGATACCATGTTTTGGCTACTCTCAGAAACAAGGTACTGGACTAGGCTGATGCTGCTGTGGGGTAGTGCAAGCAGCATGCTTCTTAGCATTTCAAAATTAAAACTGTACAAACAAATAATTCTTCTGCACTAGTCTTACTAGGAATATTAATCAAAGACAGTTTACATTGCTTTAAATTCAAGTGTTGTACTGAAGTACAGTACTGAACAAACAAGCTAAGAATGCTCAAAAATGTGGGTTTTTTTCTGTAAAAAAATTTTCATATTTTGTACTTTTAAGTACCATGAACTCATTTAAAACTGTTACTTAAATAAAAATCATTACAGTAAGCTCAGCCCACGTGCCTACTCTTAATAGTATCCATGGTTGCAGTGATGCAAATTTGCCTACCTACATCAAACCAAATGTGCCCACATAAGGAGAAAAAAAAAAAATATTACATTAATCAGTATTCTTTGTACCAGATTAGGACAAAGTAAACCAATTAGACCTTAAAAGACAGAACAGAAAGTGGTCTAAGAAACTGCTAGATCTTGACTAGATCTTAATATGGAATTAAGCAAAACAATTATCAAAAATCAAATTATAAAAGACTTCTCAAGTTAATTAGAAAATTCATCTCACTGACCAAATTCTTCTCATCCCTAGTCAGAAATAAAAATTAACAGTGAGTTATTTCAAATACTCCTCACTCAAGGTAGAGAAAGGGGAAGCATTTAACATTATTACTAATTTTATAATACATATCTTTAATGCTGATTTCAAAACTGCCAGTCTTATATGCATTCATTTTCCTTTCTTTGAGGACAAACCACCAAGGAATGTATTTTGCATTAGACTATAACTTTCAAGTCATCAGATGCACACATGTTCACAGGGAAGTAAACAGTTCTTTTAGAAGTCCCACTTTAAATAAACAACTTTAGTTGAAACATCAAGCTACTACAGCAGTATTCAGTTAAATGAGACCAAAATTTCACATGAAAGAGTCAGGAAGAATTAAGTGCTGATACTCCAGGTGGAGATGCATGATCAGTCTAAGCCTGTGCAAGACTACGCTGTGCAGAGAGGATAATTTCTTCTCCCGTGCAGCATTTCCATGAGTAGCCTTACTTCTTTAGCAAACATAGAGCTAGGCTAATCATACCAAAAAACAGTATTTTTTTTCCCCAGAACACATTTTCTATTGGCTTAGCTTTCCATATAAGTTACCTTTATTACCTTAAACAAATAGATATGGGAAGGTAAACAAATGCACAACATAAAACTAAAGTTGAGCAGTTCAATTACAAAAATGACAGCATTGCCCATCTCTTTTTTAAAATGAGTACAACAAAACTAAGGTACATGCTGATATAACCAAACTAATATCCAACCCTAATCTCACTGTACAAAGACACTATTCTAAAAGAAATAAAGCAGAAATTACCCAAATGAATGTTTTTAATCAAGCATGATTTTGAAAGGGTACATTTCACTTCCAAATAAAAACCCCAGCAGTTCAGACACCAGCAAGTCTCTTTTGCTGGCGAGAGACAAGGTAATTTCACTACGATCAGCCTGTGCTTCCTTGTGTCAAACATCTTGACCTTTTCTCTTATACAAGCTACCATCGAACCCACATAACATTCTAAAGATGTTCAATTTTACTATACTTCTTGAGAAGGACATTTGTATGAGCAAGTTTTATGATTTCATATTATCTGAAGAATGCTGGAAGTCAAAGCAGCTTGTTAAAAAAACATTAAACCTGTAGCTATTTAAACATCCAGAAAAAAAAGTGATACAGAACAACAGTTTACCACCTGCAGGAAAATAAAAACTTCCAAAAAAAACAGACAACACACTATTAATACTATTTCTGCATCAGATTATCTTTAGCTGTTACAAGTGGACTATGTTAAAAACAATCATCCTAGCACATGTAATGTGCTAAAACTTCATCCTAGCACAAAGTAATGACACTAAGATGTCTGGGTGTCTTTATTTCAATCACACGATGTCAAAATAACAAAGCATCTTGAAATGCATCCATCCATAACAGGACTACTCAGCTTAATTATCTTTTCTTTGCTAATTATTTTTAAACATTTCTTCATAAAGATAATGTAGAACAGAGTTTGTAATTCCTCACTCTGTAACAAGAAGTCCATATAGAGAGCGAATTTTTACAGAAGAGAGCCTTACTGCAGAATGACAGCAAAAAAACAACCAACCAAAAAAAACCCACAAAAAAACAAAACAAACAAACAAAAAAAAACCAAAACAAACATTCTACTACAGTTAGTTTTTTAACATGTGCATAATTAGCTCTTAGAGAAATTAACATCTGTGATTTTTCTTAGCAACAACTTAAGAATCCATTTTGGCAGCCCGTGCAGCTAAAGTAAAAAACAAACCAAAAAAAAAGCTAAAAAACCTTCAAAATGTTTTCATTACAGGTAAACAAAAACTGGACAAATGTTTCAACACGAACTTCCAAGATTGTAGGCTTTCATCAAAAGCTGTATCATCTTACCTTTGTCGTTACAATGCATAAGCAGTCCATTGTTTCAGCATAGCAGGTCTCTTTCCAAACATTTAAAAGGTTTATGTTCAATCACAGCTAAACACCATCTCAACGGAATGAGAGAGAGCACACTTATTTAATAGTCAAAACAGCAGAATGTGTGCCAAGTTTCCCGTTGAATTCATTCAGAGGTAGAAACAACGTGGAGAAAAAGCAGCAGGCTAAAATACAAATGCTTTAAGTTTCATGAAAGATTCTTAGCCTGTTTTGATTATCTACAGCTGAAAAACTTAAATTTACCCTTGAAAATATCCTACAAAAGATGTCAAATCCTATTCCATACCAGTTAAGTACCTCCTCATATTCTATTTCATATACTCCTCTTTCAGGATTACCTAACACATGAGCATCACAGGGAATCATTTGATGCAATGCAATACAAAATTATTTTACAGAAAAAAAAAAAAAAAAAAATCTCAATTCAGCTTTTCTTAGCTGGTGACAATTCCTAAAATGAAGTGTTTGTTCAAAAATAGTTTTGGTTGCAAGCAAGTATTTCTTCCCGAACGTCATTTCAGCATTTGCAGACTGCAAAATAACTGATTTCTTGGGCAGCAATGAATGGAATATTCCATGTAGAAGAGGGAGAGAAGAAAGTGGCAAGGAAACAGTAATGCATATTGCAAGAGAAATGCTATTTTGAGCCCTGAATTAACCTAGAATTCCATTTTCTTTTGTAAGACTGTAATGCAGTGACAAGGCAGAGTTTGTAAGCACAGGCATTGTCTTCTCAGTCCAATAAGCACAGCTGGGAAAACTCAAACACTTGGGCACAATAAAACCTGCTATGTACTATGAAACACTAAATTGACAGTTTCATACATTAGTAAGAACCTTATTACATTAATTTCCCACAAGTGGCATTGAAAGCAACTAATTAACTCAGTTTCTGCTACCTTGCCCTGTTAGTTCTCCCACTAATACCTTTGCAGCAAACACATTGAAGTATATTAAAAAAGTTCAATAAATAATTTCAAACTATTAGATCTCATCTGCATCATTTGGCTTCTAGCCCAAGAAGTACAATTACCCAAACCGATCATATTTCTTATCAGCAAACTTAGAATAAACTAAGTATATATCTAGAGCATTCACACTATTCCCCACTTGATTCCTTGACTCGGCCATATATGCAGTGCAGGGGTGGGAAGGTGGAAGAGACCAGAAACTTTATCAAACAAGGAAATTATTCTTCCTAAAATTAAACATTTTATTTTGCAGGCAGGTAAGTACTTTTACACGTAAAGAAGAAAAGGAGGACATTACAGATTACTTCTCAGACTTAAAAAACAAATGAAATAACTCTCAAAACAAACCACACATCAAAAAACCCCAAACCATTAAGGAAGAAAAGTTGACTGCATGCTAGAAAGACAACCCCATTCAGCTTGAATGGAATTTCAAGGGGCATCTTACACCATTCAGCCACCAAGACCAGGATCTTTACCTTGTGTGTCCAAATTAATCCAGAGATAGTTTTCATTTTTATATTGTCTATAAAGTCTGTGAAGAATTTCTACTATGAACACCTAGGTGAAGGTTTCACTGTACACTGCATCACTGGAAAAAAAAAGCATCTTTCAGATTGATAAGGCTCAACTATGACAGGAGTCTCAATACTGACTTCAGAAAGCAGAAAAGCACCAGTTAAGCTGATGGAGATTTCCTCTTTGACAGAAAAGGTGGGGGACGAGGGGGAAATTACACTCACAGCACACACAGCACTCCACATACAAATTGTCCTTGCATTTCTCAAGTCTTCTGTTGGAAAGACTGTAAAGATCAGGAAAATCAACAAAATGCAAGCATCCAAAAAGGTACAAAAAACTGACAAAATGCATTTTTAGGTGACTTGGCACATGCTCAACGTCCTGCTCAGAAACACCTCCAGTGGCTAGTCCAAGGCATGCAGTCAGTCCGCATCTGTTTCTTGCACAGCCTTTGCTTTAGGAACCCCAACAGCAGACACAAACTCTACTCATCCCTCATGCTCTGCCCATGAAAGGCAAAGATCAATGATACTTTCTCATCACTCAAATCTCTCTCAGCCACCTTGTTTCAAGATTAAGCTTTTGCAGACTGATCTTGGCTACAACCAGCTTACATTCAGGGTCACTCTCTTTTCTCCCCCCTCTCAATTTTTTATTCTCTTGCCTTCTTTGGCAGTCTTTGAGAACTAATGATCGTCATCATGTCATTTTCTTCCTCTCCCACCATCCTTTTAATAAGACCCTGAGGCCTGCTAGTCTTGTCCTAAAAAGCACAAAACTTCTTTCAGGTTGATGATGAAGACTATATGATGGGGAAAAGAGAACTATCCAAAGAGGCGGGGGGGGGGGGGGGAGAAGGCATTTCTTTGCTGAGGATTTGTGGATCTAATTGCTCATCATGACTGCTAAGCACCTCAGAGCAGAGGACAGAGGGGAAGTCATCTCATAACAAGCATCCTTGACAATAGCACATCCATTGCACCAGAGTAACACGTCCAACCAACCAACATGACAGCCCTTTACCTACCACTGCACCACTGTGATGGATTAAAAGTCATTCTGCTACATCTGCACAGATCTCTCAAGCCCCATCTTTAGCTAAGCACAAACAATAGGATGTCCATGGGGAGGGAGGGGAAAAAAATACAATCACACACACCATAGTGGTAGAACAAAAAATTCTGTAGCAAACACCAGTACACATTTTTGTAAGTGTAGTACACAGATGGATAAGCACTCAGACAGCACCCAATGTAAAAAAGTATTTTCTAGCTCAAAAGCAGTTTTTGCAGACTTTTCATTAGGAATACTACACATAGAAGAAATAAATATTCAAAACAGACTGACCAAGATACAAACAAGCATTGTAATACAGCTTCTTGAAGGCTAGTTTTAAAACTCCTTGACCGGTCAAGCACGTTACAATTTGGACCTCAGAATAAACAGGGTTTTTTTCAAAATAAGACCTAGAGTAAGGAAACCAGAACTAAAACTACTGGTATTAAGCAGTTCAATAAAACAAGTTAGAACCGTCTTTAAATTGTATTGTGAGAAACAACAGGAAGATGTTAAGGCACACATCAAAACTTGAATCAAGATCTTGAAATTCCCCATTTTTAATGCACTGAAGAGTAAGGCATTGACACATAGTATTGTCAGCCATTCAAATCACTATTATTCTCCTGAATTTGTAAGAAGCATTGCCATCTGCTCATGTCATTTGTATTTACTGAAAATAAATCTTTGTCCTGTCAGGTCCAAGTGATCTCAGTAACACTCAGCAACAACTATTTTATGCAGTTTGGCCAGAAAGAAGAGCATTCCCACTCACCACTAGTTGTGGCATTAACACTGAAAAACAAAGGGCAATTCTCATGTGAGAAACAAAGGGAAGGGTTTTTTTCTTGCCTTGCGTTATCTACAGATTCTTTTGGGTTATGCTTGACAGTCACTTTTTGTGTCTTCACAGGCTTATTCTTTTCCTAGTGTGAGAGATTCTATCTACAAAGTCACCAGGTAACTAAATAAAGGAATATTCATGCACAGATAAGCCATGCATAGAAATAAATCACATAAGTGAAAACAATGCTTTGGAAGATACTGATTTTACAGATAAAGGATTTCTTCATCTATCCACAAATTTAAGAGTACTTGTGGTTATTTAAATACTAATTTGCTCTCAGAGTCTATGAGGAAACCTGCATAACACACAGTTATCACAGGTGTAACCAGAGAAGCCTGCTCCACTCAGGTATGTCAACTGTCCAACCTCAGCATATTTGAGGAGACGTTTTGAAGACTCAGTAAAGATCAAGCATTATCACAACTGCAAGCATTTTCTCAGCTCCTTTGCTAAAGAAAACATTAAGATTTTAAGACGCTGTAACCAAATTTATTCAGCTACCTTTGAACCTGGCTGCAAGATGCAGTATGATGTTTAAAAAACAAGACAGAAAAACAACCCAAACACCCCACACATAAAAAACCCTACCATAATTAGATACTGAATTTACATCATTTATTTTTATAAGTTCTCCACTTCTAAATTGAGAAAGGTAAGGGTTTTTTTTACAAACAGCATATTTTTATAGAAGATTTTATTGCTTGCATATGCATTCTCTTCTGAACTGAGCATGGGGTTTGGCATTGTTTTGTTTGCTTTTGCATTCAGTTTGACAAGAAGCCTGCCCCTGGAAAGCTTTTTTAAGTTTGGTTCAAAACTCACATTCTTTCATTTGCACAAACACCCTGGATTTCAAGAACTGAAGGCAAAATATATACCAAGACAAATATTTTCTCACCAGAAAGTTAACAGAGAGAACGTAATGAAGATCCTGAGTGAACAAAAACTATATACAATATGCTCAAATAAAACAGACACACTGTTTCTGCAGAAAAGTAGTTGATAGAAATAATGGGGAAAAAAAACATATATAGATATAAGCATAAAGGACCAAAATGCTAACAGTGAGCATGACAATTAGATATAGCATATCATCATGTCAACCAGTACTGAGTGTTTATAAATATTAAGGGCAAAGACCAGTTCTGAGTCTTTATAAATATTAACGCAAAGAAGGTTTTGAAGACAGCACAATGCATCTGGCCCTTTCCCAGGAACAGCTTGTTATTACAACATGTACAATTTGACTGCATTTGGAAACATCAGGTGAGAATATTGCAGTTAAAATTCAGAAACAGAAAAACAGAACTAGAGTATCCTCAGGCATTAATAATGTGCTCTTCATATACAGATACCTCTTTCTGAGATTTCCTCCAATATCCCAATTAACGGCTTGATGCAACATTCCATTTTGAACACAAACTGCTACTGATTAAATACAGACTTTTTCATTCCACTAGAAGCCATACACCCAAAGTTCTTTCCTCTAGACTATCTCAGCTTATCTTATTAAGAAGTCACACAAAATTATCAAAACTTCACAGCTGTTAATAAGACATTACGACCCAACTCCCATATTGTAGGTGAAAATTAAGATAGCTTAACTTTATTCCTTTTTAAAATACTCAACATTGACTACTGTCTTTTTACAGCTACTGAGCAAACTGAGCATGAGTCTGCAGTATGCCTTAATAGTGAAAGGGGCTTAAGGAGCTGCATTAGCAGAAACACAGTCAGTAGTATCAAGCAAAACTATTATTCCCCTTACACAGTCAGTAGTATCAAGCAAAACTATTATTCCCCTTCACCTGGCACTTCTAATATGGCATATGGAATACTGCATTCAGTTTTGGGCCCCTCGATACAACATGAACATCGATAACCTGAATCAAGTTCTGCAGAGGGCCATTTAGATGGTGAAAGGCCTGGAAGATTTGCCCCTTAGAGAGAGGATCAGGACACAGGACTTGTTTTCGTCTCAAGAAAAGAAGTCAGTGGAACCTACAAGCAGCCTTCCAGTACCTACAGTGAAGCTGTCCAGAGGACAAAAGCCAAGTGCATACTGCACTATGGAAAGACATGAGAAATCACGATTTAATTGAAACAGATTTCTACTAGAAATAAGGAAAAGCATTCTCAGCATGAGGATATTCAAGGATTGGAACATATCAGACAGAAAAGTTTTGCAGTTCCCATACCTGGAGGTTGTCAACACTCAACAAGTTGAAACCCTTTGCACTCTGATCAACCTCACAGGTGAGACTGAATTATTTTATGATTTCAAGATGTTTAGAGTTTCATTTCCACACTGCTTTGGTATCAGAATCAGCTGACATGCCTATAGTTTCAGCTGTTTTCCTTACTTCCTCTTTTGCTTTCTTTTCATTAAAAGAAATTGGCAAAAGGCCTTAGAAGACAGTGAGCCAGTCTCTCTACATTGCAGACACTAAACACATGGGCATGTGCAAATAAACGGGGAAACTACAGATCGAAGTACTTCAGCCACCATTACTCACTACAGAGATCTGTTAGCCCAAGCCACTCGAGATCCAGTTCCACCTCCTAAGACAGAACATTGATTCAGTGTTTTGTAATTTTTTCCAACATCCACCGAAAATGAAATTACTGCGGCTACTTTAAGCTGAAAAGCAAACACTTCTTCTCAGATTTAAAATTATCACAATATTAACATATACCCTACAGATTAAAGAAGAAAAAAAGAATGTCACAAAACTACTATTTCCCTAGCAACACACACAATTAGGTCCAAGGAGATTTCTACCAGTGATTCAAGTTATACCATACATTTCTCAAATCCAAATTATCCCACCTACAGATGGCACTACAGATCACAGCAAACAGCTTAACAGACTGGTCTCTCCCATACACATACTTCTCTCACACCATTACCAGCGTTAAGCGATCTTGCTTTAAATTTGTTAGCTGCTTTGCTAATGCATACCTAAAACTCATTATTTAATGTTTAATGAGAAAACTATATGCACGTTTCATCCTTTCCAAATTGAATCTATACTCTTTTTTCTTTTGCTAATTCCTAGTACTTAAAGGATTAACATTCCTTTCCTGTTTATCACTGTCTTGAATCTATTTTCTTTTTTTTTCGGGGGTGTTTTTTTGACTCATCATCTTTCGCTACTGCAGATCAAAACAAATAAAACTGTCAAATAAGGCTCCAGGAAACATAAAACATGGAAAATAAAACAGATTGCAGTGAACAGGAAAACTGCAATATGTAGATCTTTCTCTAATGCAGTGCCTGTGGGGATTACAAACTCTAGTCTTTTGATCCAGAAGTAGGAAGGCAAAAGCAGAACTAAGCTATGTCCCATTAAAAGTCCCCAGGCAACCTAAGCCTGTATACCACTATGCTATGTATATACACAAGCACACATTGCTAAAAAGTCATTCCCAAAGTCAGCTGTGTAGAAAGTTCTTGTAATACAATCCTTAATCACTTTAGGGGAGCATTATATTCCCACTCAAGCAACTCTCAGATACACAATCAAAGTATCAACTGGAAGAACACTTATTTGCCTCACAGTAACTACAACAACATATATCATTAAGGTAAAAGAAAGAGCATTGAAACGTATTACTTCCAAGGCCAATAATTTGCAAACAATTAAAACCTGTCCAATTCTTACCACCTACAGTCCTACCAGCCTGGCAAGCAACAGAATAGAGCTTAAAAAGTGTTTCTGGTTGTATCTGATTAATGAACTAACACTGAATTGGGCAGCAGCCCTGCAAGTCTAAAAGTAACAAGTTTTGTTAAGCAAACAAACAAAAAAATAGCTATGAACAAAATCTGACCTACTACACTCAGGTTCCCTCCAATCTCTAGTAAATTTCAGCAAGCAAAACAAATCATTGAATACATACTGCACCAGAACTGTTACAGGCTTATTGTTAGGCTGATTAAAACTAAAGATATAAAACAAATCTCAACTAGGAACCTAAAAAAAGAAGCATATAATTGAAACCAAAATGCATTAAGTTTTACAGGATAAAAACATTAATTTTCAGGCACTACATACAAGTATGTGGAATATAAGCTGTCAATATATTGGAATTTCTCATAATTTCAAAATATTGAGAGAAAGGTATTGGCTTACACATGTACAAAGGTTAGAGAAAAAAAACTAATCACTGAAGAAAAAAGAATTCAGGAAAAGAACCAGGACAAACAAAATGTACAAGATTACATGCTTACTGCAGCAACTTTCATATATACGTGAAAGCTAAGCTAAACTATGACATCCACATATATTAGAGAAAGAAAAAGAAACCAATAGTGAATTACTACTCTTCCAAAAATGTCCACATTTACCACCACAAAGTGGAAGCAGTATTCTACCTAATGAAATGCACAAGGTGACATTTACTGTAGGTGACAGACTGTGAGAAAAGTTTGGTTTCAGTTTCACGTAAACTAGGATCAACACCAATATAGGCAAGTATGCTTTTAAAAACTGCAATAAATGTAAACTCTGACCTTCACATACAGAAGGTCAAGTAACTGTTTGACTTTCACATGATACTTGAGAGAAGAAGTCTGAAGGAAGACAGGTGGCTTTGCCACAGTGCTCAAATCTGGGCCACCTAGAAACAACAAAGCAATTCACACTATATCAGGTTCTGTTCAGAAACACTATATATCATGGCTACCAGACCATACTGGAGAAACTGCTGTATTATCCAGCAAACAGTTCAGCTGGGAACATATACTTTTGTCTATGGTGAGACTTCCCAAGTAAGGCCATTCTTCCTTTCAACACATCAGTCATCTTGCCATGATAATGTGTCTGTCGTCACTGCTGCACTGTCATGGCCAAGCACTTGTATTCCTGGCAGTCTATTAACACATAAGAATAAAAACTAAAGATGCACTTTCATGATTAAGTTACACCTTCAAACGCATCTTCATGTAAAATTTAGAAAGACAAAGGGACATCACTACTCTGCACCTGCTCAGTTAGTCTTCCTTCTTGTGGGCATATCAATCACAAAATGAGCAAAATTTTATAGGATTAGTTTTCCAGTTTCTGGAGTGGGGTCAGAAGAAAAAAAAAAAAAATAAAAAGTCACAAAGCCTAGATCTAACAGTTTGTACTATTCTGCACTTCAGATTTCAACAGTTCTCCCCTGTGGGGGAAGCACAAAATGCACTACACAGTTGGAACAGCCTGACACAAATCTCATAGTAGGAGATACCTGCTTCACAATACTAGCTGATGGAATTCGAAGCATGTTTAACAGTAACAAAATGGTTTCATAGGAATATAAATCCATTACACTGTTCCAGGGTGTATTAGAGAAAAAAAAGGAAATAAGAAGCAACATTTAAGACAGTTATGCTGCTTTTCAAGACCTTCAGTAAGGGAAACTGCCCATGTGCAGCTCTTCTGGTGCTTAGGGAAACATTTAAAACATTTCTGCAAAGTCTCTTACATCTTGTATAGGCACAAAATGAAATGTTATCTTCCTTTTTTTACATTTGCCTACAAACATAGAAAACCTCACTTTCTCAAATAAGTGTTCAATTCTTTCAAGCAGCATCAAATCTTTCCATCACTCTTCATTTCTTTTCAAGCTTTAGATCTTCCTTGTAAATCTCTTTAAAGCATTCAAATTCTTCTAAGTATTTTTTGCACATCAGTACCTTAAGTTTGACAGCATTTCCAGCAAATCCTTATGCAGATCAAGTAGAATAGTTCTGAACCACACTGTCAGTAAGGTGTTTCTTTTCATGTATTAACATGACATGATTGACTCACCTTGAGATTCAAGTGACCCAGATCTTTCCCAAGAAACAACTTATTAACTCTTCAACTTCTACAGGTGCTACTTTAATACAGCCAAAGTGCAATGCAAACCAACATGGTACTTGGTCCTGCTGAACTAGAGCCTTCCCATTAACTACTTCAAGTGCTCAAGGCTTCATTCTAGTCTTAGTTTCTAAAGCAGCAACACATCATTCTTCTCCCATGGTTTAATTTATAATTTTATTAGAATACTTTCACTAATAACTCAAAGTAGGATGCATCTTTTTAGAAACTTATATCTCAAAAGATAGCCAATTAAACCATGCCAAAAGTTTTACTGGTGTCAGAATTTATTACATGTACTACTTCTTCCTAACACAAGAACCATCAGCACTTTAGAATGATGCTTTTTGACAAAAAGATTAATAACTATGTTGGCTATTACTTGGTTTCTTTATCACTTTCAAGGAGCTGCAAAAAGACAGTAGAATCCTTCCCTGTAATGGTTAAACCTGGATCCCCCTTTCCTGCCTTGCTCATACATATACCATTTTTAAAAGATGGTTGCCTACCCATCTGCAATTTTCCAAAACTTCAAAAGGGCAACTAATGACTCTTCAACTGCCTTATTAAGGTCTTTGCACATGAAAACATAAAATGCATTAGAAACGGTTTATTTCAAGACACCTTAGAAGACAAAACAAACTTTGCCTATCCTTGCATACCCTACTGCCCACAGCTCATTTTGCTCCTGGCTTCTAGGAGACTCCATTTCCACCATAGTTGTTCTACAGCTCTAAGCCCAAGATCTAGTTGATGTCATACAATAAATAGAATCATAGAAATAGCACAATGGTGTTTTCCCTTCTGTTTCTCATATACACTAGCATTATTCCACTTTCTCCAAAGATGACAACTCTTAGAATTTTCATTAAGGTGACTATGATGACAGTGGCCTTTTCTATGCAATTTCAGATAAGAAAGTTTCCAAAAAGAAATATAATTTAAGTTACCCAGTGTATAATCAAGATTCACAAAAAACAAAGGAAAATAATCCATTCCTACACCATAAGTTCAACTAGACTTTTAATGTCTACATTTAAAAAAATGTTACAAACCTGAAAAATATAGAATACCTACCTGCTCATTTTCTTCACATAAAGAGACTTTAGTGACTGCTCTTGGCAATATGCAACTTGTCCCTAGGTAGGTTAATCTTTTATCTGCTCATTTTCTACTTCGAGAGAACACAACATGACTCCTGGATTTCCTCTACAGTTTCCTTTAAGACATTTGTGATGCATTTTATATTAGCTTCAGTATGACAAATGTCAAAAAAACTAGAATAAGCACAAGCACTTTTTTGTTTTTACCTGCACAAACTCACTAGCACATCACACACTTGCTTATGTCCTGCAAGTAAGCAAACTTTCTTATACAGTCCAAACAGCATCTAACAGAGGTTATTCAATAAAGCATCCTAACAACCTCACCCTGCTGGGTACGTAACAAGCTCCCACACTTGCTTGCAGGCTGCAGCACTAATCCTTTGGCCAGTCTTCCCCAGTGCTCTTCCTGAACTCTACTGCCATTTCATGAAAATGGGTTGTCATGGGTTCAGCAGTAGCAGT
>JAOEHX010029456.1:0-17015 GCA_025448015.1 Bolborhynchus lineola
GGCGCCGCGGGCCCTCGGGCGCCTCTCTGCTGCTGACGGCCTCGCCGGTGCTTGCAGCCGCGGTTTCTCCGTGCGCAGGCGCGGAGCAGCGCAGCGGCCCAGCCCGGTGCCCCGGAAGCGCTGCGGAGGCGCGCGGGGTTTAAAGCGGATGGAGCGGGCGGCGGTGCGTGGGGATGTCTTTGCCTTCCCCCGGCCCTGCGCTCACGGTCTCTTTCCTTTGCAGCTCCAGGCGGCACGGAACGGGGCTCCACCGCAGCAGAGGCGCCTACAGGCCTGCTGCGGCGGTGAGGGCCGCGGGGAGCGCCCCGCCGCTGCCACACCCGCACACGGTCAGTGCGGGGCCGGCGGCGGCTCCTCCAGCTCTTGCGATGGCGGCTCCTGCTGCGGTTTGGCCTCGGGCGGCAGCAGCCCGGGGAGAGACAGGTGAGGAGGTGCTCGGCTGGGCGCAGCCCCGGCCCCCTCTCCTGCGGTATGCTTCCTGACTGTATTGAAACGTAGCTTCAGGTTAGGGCTTCCAATGTTTTACAGGAATTGTTTGGTATTAGCATGTATCAAAATTACAGTCTTCTGAGATATATTGGGAGGACTGCTGGATGAAAGGTTGGACATGACCTGGCAGTGTGTGTTCACAGCCCAGAAGGCCAATCGTGTCTTGGGCTGCATCCAGAGGAGCAGGACCTGCTGGTCAAGGGAGGTTATTCTGCCCCTCTACTCTGCTCTGGTGAGATGCCCCTGCAGTACTGCATCTAGCTCTGGAGTCTTCAGGACAGGAACGACATGAACCTGTCAGAGAGGGTCCAGAGAAGGACCACAGAAATCGTCAGGGGCGGGAGCACCTCTCCTGTAAGTAAAGGCTGAGAGAGTTGGTGTTGTTAAGCTGGAGAAGAGAAGACTGTGGGGAGACTTTATTGCAGCCTTTCAGTGCTTAAAAGGGGCCTATAAGAAAGATGGGGAGAGACTTTTCAGCAGGGACTATTGCAACAGAATGGGGGGTGATGGATTTAAAAGAGAGAGATTGAGGCTCGACAAGAGGAAGAAACTTTGTAGAGTGAGGGTGGTAAAATCCTGGCACAGGCTATCCAGAGATGTGGTGAATGCCCCATCTCTGGGGACATTGCAGGCCAGTCTGGATGTGGTTCTAAGCAACCTGGTCCACCTGCTCATGGGTGTTGGAGTAGTGGACTAAGATGAGCTTTGAAGATCCCTTCCAACCCAAACTATGATAAATTTGGGCAACTTTAATGTAATTAAAAGCTGTCTTCACATTTTTAAATTGCATAATGTATTTTTTAAGTTGTGAATGTTTGGATTTTGTCAGAATAAGGAATAAACAATTTGGTAGGAGTATTTAGCCTTGTCTCTACATCTACATTAGAATTCAGGTGAACGTGCCAACACATCTGTCTGCACCTTAAAAGAGCTTTAGGTAAGCTGCTGTTTGCTAAATATTCATAGCAGCTGTGTTAAAGTACACTTTATACAAAAGCAGCTTGTTTTTCCTTGTATGTTTTGGGGTTTCAGACTTCATTCAACACAGCGCCCTCTGTCTGACCATGCGCCATGTGTAAGATGAGAAACAAGCTTTCTGTCCCCGCTGAATACTGATAAATACTTAAACTTGTATTGAAGCTGATTTAATGGTCTAAGCTTGTGTCTCCAGATGGTTCAGTTGTTCAGATTTTGGCAGTGAATGATCGCTACTTGAATATTGAATATATATAGTTATAAATTTAATATACTGGTTCTTATATTTCTATTTAAAATGAAACTGTTCAGCCTATTTAAGACATTCAATGCATTTTTTCAGTGTATATTTGCTTCTTGCTGATCACAGGTACTTCAGGGGAGATGCAGATGTACTTGCTGTCGACCTAATGTTCTTGATACTATCCTGCGTTTAATTTTTTGCAGCCATGCCCTGTACATCTCTTCCAGCAGTGATGATGAATTTGAAATGTGTGAGTAATAGCACATTAGGGTTTTTTCCTCTGAAGGAGTATGAAAGTGACATGTCTAATTATAGTGAAGTAGTTTTTTATGCATTATTTTCTTTCCTTGCTCCTGCTGCAAAGTACATTTTCTCCTTGCAGTGCAGCGTTGGTAGCTATATGCCACAGTGAGTGTTCTTGAATCTTATGTCTCAATCCTCGATGCTTTTTGCTTTTTTATCTGTTTCCTTTAACTGGCTTTCTTCTTAGACTATAGAGCATCTTTGAATAATCATTTTCTCTAAGCAGTTGCTGTTCAAAACATGTCTAAACTACTCAGAATTTCCCTCTGGCATGCTTTTGCTTCATGACTCTTAACCGCTTAGGATGTTTTGTGGTTTTCATAGTGGCTCAAGGTCTTGGTATGGTGGAACTGAGTACTGAATTTTACATGGTGTCTTCTGCTATGCATAACTTTATGTCTAGCCTATACATACAAAACCTGATGTTTGTATTTTTGTTAATAGCCATTAGTGACTTGTTTTGTGCTAGAGTAGTTGAGTACACAGTGGTTTGGGGTTTTTTTGCCCTTTTGCAAGAGTTCTATTTAGCTTGTTCCTTAGATGAACTAATCTTGGCTCTGCCACACCTCAAGTGGGTTTCAAGCTGGTGAGTAGTTTAAAGGTTTGTAAGTATGTTTGCAATATGTTCCTCGTTATGTATTCAAGATCTGAACAGAGATGGTAGTAGAAATGGTAAGACAAGAAGTCGTATCTGTTTATTTTGCCTTCTGCATATCATTCTTCTGTTAGTCCAGCTGCTTTTAAAGCAGGTTTCTCATTACTTTAGAGTTTATGCTGTGTTCCATCTCAGTGCCATGTGAATGATCTTAAGCATTGTCAAGCCTTACTGCTTACATCCAGTTGAATTAAAACATGATATATATAGTTCATTGCACTACTAATGGGCTTTCAGATCTGATAAATCTTTCAGTACTGTCCATTCAGTAAATTATTAGCGCTTTCTTTGTAATTTATAAAGTTATTTGATAGTCTGCTCTTTTTTTCTACTCTTTCTTTTTTTGCCTCCATCCAGGAGTCTGTTGAGGCTGAATTCAAGCGTCAGCTCTGGTATGAAAGGTAGCTGAGAGTAACTAGTTGGGTCTTGGAGCAGAATGTTTGAAAAGCTATTCTGTTGCCATGGTATCACTGTAATGAAAACTGTAGGAAGGGTGAAGGAAAAATATGTGCCAAGAGATGAGAAACTAAAGGGAATTGATTTATTAAGTAGCAAGTTGTATTTGTCTGTAAGCCTTTGTCTGCTGACATTTGTTCTTCAATGAGCCACCTTGATGAAGTGAATTGGAAGGCAGCAGATGCCATGTTTGCTTCTTTTGTGAGGAAGGTAGTAGTGAAGACTGCCAGGTGCTAAAGTTGAAAATAACTCACTGCTCCAAACAGTGTCTGAGCTTCAAGTTTTTCAGTTCTTTTTTACTCTTCCTCTTGTGCTGTTCTGCAAAGATGATAACACTCAGTCCCATGTTATGTTTATGGCACAATGCAAAAGTTTATAATCCCATTGAAGTTTCATGCAGCTTTGGACTGGGAGAGCAAACACTCTTTAAGTGCTCTTGTGGCTAGTTGCATTTTGACGAAGAGACAATGGTTTCCTTTCTCCCCAGCCTGATTTATGCTTCAATGAAGTTTGTTCCCCTTCAACTTCCTTGAATCTCTCATAATAATTGTGTATGAAATTGTGATGGCATTTCTTTAAGACTCAGTGCTTCAAGCATGAGCAGTACCACTGCTTGAATGGTGTTTTTGTTGTTAGCAGTCACCACAGTATTCCTGGAGTGGTTAAAATGCAGTGGGGTATTGTTACCATTTTGATTGACACTTTTTTTTGAGGGGGTGGGGGGTGCTGGTGGTTTTTGTTTTCGAGTCACTGGAATAATCATATGGGCAGCTCTTTGCAGCAGAAAAGCTACTACCTGCAGGTACTGAAATGCTTGGAGAAGATATTGATAAACCCATTCAATTCCATCCCCAATGGTCCACATATATGAGAAAGCTATACTGGATACTGCAAGATACATAACAGCACTTCTCTGGCTTTGTGCTGGGCAAGGATTGATTATGAAGGAAATGCTAGAAAGCTGCTGTCAGCTTTGGGGAATTGAGAGTTGGAATTCTATATAAAGGATTCTTACGTTTGGTAGTTGTTTTAGTTTTGGGGGGGGTTCTTGGGTTTTTTTTTGTTTTTAAGACTTTAGACCAAATTTTTACTAAAATTTTCTCCTTAAAAAAGAAAAGCATAACAAAAGAAATGGAACCTCGTTCTTAATGGTGTTTTCTTTTTTCAGTTTTAGCTAGAATGAAAACTCCAAAGTCTGTTTCAAAAAAGGCATATGTGAGGTGGGTGCTGTAATTAATGGCTTTTATATATTAGGTTTCTGTATCACATCTACTATTTAGAATATAGAAAAATCATTTAAAGTTTTAGTGGTTCATAGGCAGGCATGTTTATAGGAGTGAGCACAGACAGAAGTTGGTGTTCAGTCTGTATATTCAAGTCAAATGTAAAATGGTATGTTTGGAGGTGTACATGCTCTGTTGTCATTCCTATTAATGAACATGGTAACATTTGCTGTGAGCAACTCATGATGTTATATTGTGTGGCTTCTTTTTGTTAGCTTTTTTTCAGTAAGGCATACTTACTCTTCTATTTTCCTGTTTCTGCCTCCCCTTTTTCATGTTATTTGTTCATTTTGCAGTTTGAAGGACTCAATCAATGACTTGGATGATCTCTGCTTGGACTTGAAAGTGAGAAAAAGCCCAACAAAGCATGGCAAGTCAACAGCAAATACAGAGCAGGCTTTTTAATGGGTGGAAAGTTAGCATTCATTTCTGAGCTCTTAAATTTCTGGGGGAGCTTGTTAAACATAAATTCACTTTGTCTCTTGCTTGAGGTTTTTCTGTTTCTCATGGGAGTAACAGAAGAAAGTATGATCATACTGTTCTGACAAGTGTATATTTTGAAGCATTGCTGTAGATCTGTAGATACAGACTGTGGACTACCTGCTAGCATTTAGGTCTGTGAAAAGAGTACAGCTGATGTCTAATTAGGCTGAGCAAATGTGGGGATGATCTGTGAAGAGAGGACTTTTAGGATATGCAAGTCAGTGTTCCAGTGGCTGTAGTAGCCCATTTTGTTGTCAGAAGACACTGAGTAAAGAAAGAAGGTAATTGTTAAGCTAGATACCTTAGATTCAGTGCGTGTTTTGGCCAGGGTGTTGCAGAGCCACAGATAATGCTTTAATTTGGAACTTCTTTAGCCAAGGTCCTATGCATAATCCTGTTAATACTGGCTACAAGATGTTCAAGCAAACCATTACTTGTGGGGCTTCAGTGCTTGTCTGAGCAGCAGATCCCTGTTTTCCCCTGAAGGATGGGAATTGCCTTGGTTTACTAACGTTCAGAGCCTGACTACATCTGTCTGGTGCACTTCCCATTGATAGGGGCAAACTGGACTTCAGCAGAATGAACAGGGCTCTGGAATTCTTTACACAGCCAGTAGGCAAGTGATCAGGTGATAGAATTTTGGTAGATGAGGAATGATAACAGTGATCTCATGCAAACCTGGAAAAGCTCTGACCCCTGATCAAGAAAGATGGGATCTTTTGCAGCTGGTGAGAATGTCAACATCGAAACATGTATGCCAACTGCAGGCTGTAAAAAAACTAATGGAATGGTTTCTGGAGGGGAAATGGGGGAAGCACAGTGGACCAGAAGCATCATTAAAAGAAAAAAACAAGTCGCCAAGATATCTGACATGATCCTTTGCTCTTGTTAGGTTGAGTTTGAGATGTTGGAAACCTTGTTTGTTGACAGATGTGCACTTTGTGCTGTGGGCTATGGTCTGATCTTCACTTGGTGGTTTTATAAAACTAAAGTATGAAATGTTCAGCTTCTACATGCACATAGCTTTTGTTACTGGTAATGAAAATTATGCCAGCATTAGCTACTGTTCAGTGCTGTCAGGCTTGGTGGCTGATGTGCATATACATGTGGTTTAAGGTAATTTAAAAAAAAAAAAAGTAATAAAAACATCTTCAGTGACTTTCCATTTAGTATGACAAAAAATGGGCAAGGTGTAATAAAGCAAATGGGAAGATATGTTTCTATTCTTTGTATTTTCTTATCTTTTTCAAGGACTTTTTTTTTTTCCTGTTAAGACAAAGGTGAATTTCCTAAATGAAGTTATCAAAACTTTAAGCTGTTTTGTTTGTATTGCAGGACAGAAGGATCTTCAGGCCACGAAGAAGTGGATGCCTTCTGGAAAGAAAAACAGTTGCTGTCAAGAGCTGCAGTATCCAGAGGCTTCAAGTGACACTGATGATTCTGTCTTTGTAGAATCTGACTACCAAAAAGGGGGAATAAAAGACCTGAAAGACAGTCAGAAGCGCATAAAACTCCCACCTCCACAAAATCTGAGAGAGTCAGTCTCCAGAGGCAGTCCTGATTTGCAGTCTGGAAGGAGAGAAAGGAGCTGTGAAACAAGTACAGAAAATAAGGTGCCAACTGTGGCCTTGCAACAAAGTACAGAGGTAGAATCAGATAGCTCGGATGGTGAATTTGAATCATTAATAGAACAGATAAGGAAAGGAAGTATACCTCAAAAAGCTGTCTTAAGCTCAAATAAAACTGTCCACCAACCAAGCACAAGAGGTGAGCAATTGTTCTTGCCTGACTTGCAGCTACTGAGTGCAATGGTAGTGCTAATTGCCTGATTATTGTCATTTGTGTGGCATATGCTCTAGAAGTGCAACCCAGCATCTTGCAGTTGAATTTGATGCAATCAGAAATTATTCCTCTGAGCATTGTGATTCTATTAGTCTTGTGGTATCAAAGTTTAAGTTTTTCAGCATTGCTTGTTTTTATAATTCCTGTTACTGTTGGCATTTTAAAATTGTTCTTAAAACAAATCTAAGGTGGCTTTGAATGATGTTCCCCAGCCAACAGAGAGAAGGCCTACTGAAACCACACTTGAAGTGGTCCTTGATTTCTGGTGTGAGGTCATTTTACTAGTCTGTCCAGACGTGGAATGGGGATATAGGTAGCTATCTGATCAGAACTTGATTGTGAAACAAATAATGTGATTTATGGTACATGACAGAAGGTTGGAGTAATTTTTTCTTCAAATGCTGTCTCCGCATTACTGCTCCCAGTGTGCTGGTGGTGTATTTTGAATTGTGAAGTGCTGCAGAAATACCTAAGTGAGGTCACAAATGCTTTTCCCTCCAGTTCCTCCAAGCTGAATGTTTGAATGCTTGAAGTCTGCTACTCCTTCATTGAATGTTAATTTTTGTACTCTATGACAGCAAATTACCTTTCCCTCAGTTGCATAAGCCTTTGTATTCAAGTATGCACAGTAAGAGTGCTGCTGAGGGGGAGTATTTAACTGTTTCTTCTTTGTCTGTTACTTGGTTGCTGATGTCTGTGTTCCAGATTCTTTGTAATTCTGTGACTCTTTCTGTTGAACTAGAAAATAACAAGTCGCCCTGGGAAGATGGCCAGCCTTTGAAAGGGAAGGGAGTCAAGACACCAAGGCCAAAGGGCATTTCACTTCAAGAAACACCTTCCAGGATAATGGCTCCTGCAAGAATTCCTGGGAACAAATTGGTCAGTCGCTCCCAGTCAGCAAAGACAGAGGAAAGGTAAGTTTGGTTTTTTGAGGGTTTTTTGGTTGGTTGTGGTTTTTCCCTATGTTCTTTGACCATTATAGATGGACAAACAGATGCTAAGCATTTTGCTTAGGATGACATTCTGATTTTTCTGGTGCCTAGAAACTTCTGCTACCAAATCAGCAGTTGTTAAGTAGCTGTAAATCAAAGCTTTCAGTCATGGGTGTGACAGGGAGAATATAAAATAATCTCTGCTTAGAGGAATTAATGACTAAAAAATGTGGCAAATACCAAATATTTTTTGTAAATGGTAGCTCTCTTGCTATTCCTTATCTTGGCACAGCATACTTGTACCATGGCTGGGCCTATACATTCTATTTATTCATCTGCTGTTTGTGGCCTCACTTAGGTATTTCTGCAGCACTTCACAATTCAGAATACACCACCAGCACACTGGGAGCAGTAATGCAGAGACACCATTTGAAGAAAAAAATTACTTTAACCTTCTGTCGTGTACCATAAGTTGCATTATTTGCTTCACAATTAAGTTCTGATCAGATAGCTACCTATATCCCCATTCCACATCTGGACAGATTTGTAAAATGTCTGACCCTCACACCAGGTTGTAGACTCCAGACTGATCCTATTAGTAATACATGCCTTTTTACCAAGCTTGCTTTGACATTTTTTATCTATATTCTCAGAACTTGCAGAATTTGTCTTTCTTTTTCTACAGATGCATCTTAAGCTTTTCAGGAGAACATCCTTTTCATATATGGTGGTAGCTGCCTTTGTTCTGCCTTTTAGCCATGTGGTGTTTCCTTTAGTCATTTTATGATTGTGTATACCAATACAAAACCTTTAAATGGTGTCTTCAAAGCTGATACTTTCAGAATGGTGCAGTATTGGAGTTAGTAAAAATACCTGCTTCCTTGAGTCAATTCCTGAGGATTCCCAAAAGGTAAGGAGGATGGAGTGAGGAGATGGCTAGTCTCTTCTCCCAAGGAACAAGTGGAGGACAAGAGGAAACAGCCTTAAACTGTACCAGAGGAGGTTCAAACTGGAGATTAGGAACAGTTTCTTCCCCAGAAGGTGCTCAGGCATTGGAACAGGCTGCCCAGGGCAGTGCTGAAGTCACTATCCCTGCAAGTGTTCACACACCGTGGAGAGAAGGCCCTGCCGTGACTTAGTGGTTGGCCTTGTCAATGCTGGGGAGCAGTTGAACTTGGTGATCTTGAAGGTCTTTCCCAAGCTGGTTGGTTTGATGATTTCTGTGTTTCTGAAAATACTCTTTATTGTGGGTGATCATGTTATGGCTGTTCAGGTATGGATTAAGTTTTGGTATAATAATGGCTCACTGTGTCACAAAGATCTGAGCTACTCTCTTTTCCTATTTAGGAGTCCTCATAATCTAGTTTTGTGTATTAATAAAGTAATTTCAGAACTATTGATTGAAGGAGGTGATCCTGCCTCTCTCTGCTCTCGTGAGACCTCACTTGGAGTATTGTGTACAGGTCTGGTGTCCTCAACATAAAAGGGACATGGAGCTGCTGGAGCAAGTCCAGAGGAGGGCCATGAGGATTATAAGGGAGCTGGAGCACCTCCTGTGTGAAGACAGGCTGAGAATGTTCAGGCTGTTCAGCCTGGAGAAGAGAAGCTGCATGGAGAACTCATAGCAACCTTCCAGTATCTGAATGGGGGCCTATAGGGATGCTGGAGAGAGACTCTTCATCAGGGACTGTAGTGATAAGACAAAGGGTAATGGGTTAGAACTTAAACAGGGGAAGTTTAGATTAGATATAAAGAAGAAGTTCTTTACTATGTGAGGGTGTGAGGCACCGGAATGAGTTGCCTAAGGAAACTGATGCTCCATCCCCGTGGTGTTCAAGGCCAGGTTGGATATAGCCTTGGATGATATAGTTTAGTGGGAGGTGGCCCTGCCCAAGGCAGGACAATTGGAACTGGGTGATCTTAAGGTCCTTTCCAACCCTAACTATTCTATGATTTTGTTGCAACTGCTCTGCCATATTCCTGAAGGGGGAAGAAGATACTATAAGCCTGTGCTTCCCACTGCCTCCTGAGGGCAAGCCAGAGAAAAGTCAGGAGAGCTTTATGTCAGTGACAGCATCCCAGAGATCTTCATTGGCTATGAAGTGGCTATTATTTTTCAGTTTACTTCAATAAACTGCTCTTTGTTGTTTCTTGCAGGCTCAGGGTGTGCTCAGTGCCTGGCTGTTTCTTGCAAGATCTCTCAAATCCAGGTTCCCACTATGTGACGAATTTCAAGAAAAATAAAGAGGAGCTGACAAGAAAACTCTATTGTCTGTATAATAGCACCATCTTTGAGCAAAAGGTTGGCTTCAAGACAAAACCTGCAGTTTGAAAATGTTAAAATGTTGCTCCTTGCCTTTTGATGTGATTGCTCTTTATCCTTTTCAGTTAGTGGAAGTTAAGCTTTATAACAATGGTTTATGTTTGAATTAGTTCAAGCAGTTTCTTTGAAAGGGTTTTATTACCACTGTGATGCAGCGGTTTACAGCTTGGTTTGCTTTCCCAGCTGTAGTGGTGTACCATCCATAAGTGAGCAGTCTGGATGTTGTCCGAGAGTCCTTGATGAAACTCCTACATGAGGGGTCTTTGATCAATTTCATCTTTGGATGGGTGACTGATACTTATCTTCATGGATTTTATAGCACCTGCATGGTTGTCAGCTAAGCAGCCTGAGAATGTTTCTGTTGCTGCCTCTGTTGTAGTAGACCCCAGCAAAGGCAGCTGTGGCTTTGCTGCTGAAAGAAGGTTGCATACCACTGTTGCTTATTAAGCTTTTACAGAAGTAACATGTACTAGTGAACTCTTCAGCATTATCATAGCCTAATAGCTAATTGTAACACAACTCTCTAGCCTGCCGCTGACAAAAGGCAAGTGGTGGGAGCATATGTTGGGGATAAGGGAGCTAGCTGGTAAGTAAAAGCTCTTCCCTTTGTTGTTAGGGCCTGTCATGCTACATGCGGTTTTCGTTCATTCCTATTGCATGTTCAAGTTTGCCATTCTGGAATGGACAAAAAACCTGCTTATTCTTTGACTAATGGCTTTGGGTGAACCTAAAGCTGTAAGTTGTGTTCACATTGAAGGTTCAATTTCAGAGAACTGCTGTCTTGACCTTTAAATCTTCTGGGCTACTGGAGACTCCCCTCTGGTGAGAAACATCTGTGAAAGGAAGGATGCTGCCCTCAGTAATTCCAATAGCGTTTCCTTCAGAAGGGAAAAGGTGTCTGTGCAGCTGAGAAAATGTTGTGGAGCTGAGCAAGGACACATTGAGGTCGTGGGAGCTGAGCTGAACAGGCTCACTGCTGCTGAAAGCAAAATATTTTGCTCACCAGTGTTTCAGCCGTGTACCTGTACTAGCACTTAACTACGTAACTACTGCGGGACCATTTATTTAAGCTTATTAACTAATTGGGATGACAAAAAAAGTGATAGTAAAAGAACGGAGTTAACTGAGATAGATGTTATGAGGTCTTACCAAATCAGGAGCAGCGCAGAGAATAAGCAAGGGATGATGATTATTCACTCTCTTGCAGTGTGAAGGTGCATCAAATCAAAATGGCAAGTTGCAGGTTCAGCGCAACCAAAGCAAATGGTACTTGACCTTTACATTGTTAAGCAGTAGAACTTCTGATAGGAGACTATAATTGTGGTGTGTGTGCTGCTAACCAGAGCATACACATGTGTACTACCAAAAACACTTTTAAGGGCTGTTTAATAAAGAAGAACTACCTGTGGCACAGTGAGGTGATGTCTTGCAAAATGACTAGCAAAAATAGAAGTCATCTTTTTTTGAAGAGGACATTCTTCTGTTTCATTGCTGCCTTTGTATTTCCTCTTAAGCAGCATCTGTTAGCCACTGTTGGATGCAGAATAAAGGAGCCAAGGGACTTTTTGTCTCATCCTGCATTGTGAAACTCCCAGTGTTGATTACAGAAAACCATGATGGAATGACAAGGAGGAGGGTGGGTTTGCATCTGGATTGAACAAGAGTGTTAAGGGCACTAACAGGCACATCCTCTGCTGGCTTTGCAGTGATTATAAGGGGAAGCCAAAGGTCCAGAAGGAGAGATGTAGAGAGGGCAGATTACACATACTGTTTTGTTTTGCAGTTACCAGACAAAATGGAAATAATCTGGAATAAGAAAATGAGAAAAACAGCAGGATATTGTGTAACTGGGCAGACAGAAGGTCCTGAAGCAAAGCGTTATGCTCGCATAGAACTTTCTGAGAAAGTCTGTGACTCTGCAGGTAGGTAAAAGAAAAAAGACATTGATTCTTCTTTGAGAAAGCAAGTTCTAGAGATAAAAACATGAATGTGGGGCTTAATTGATACAGAACAGGACCCTGCTTTGATATTTCATATTATCTTGAATAAATAGTTCCATTAACTGCAGTACTTGTCTGCACAGCCCTTCTGAGAGGCTGGACAAATTCACAGAAATGTGAGAACAGAGATATATTAATGCTAATTGCAATATTTTGCTTATATTATTTATTTGAAGACCTATAGGTGACCCGTATGTACTATAATGGCAATCTAAAATCTGTCTCATCCCTCATAGCTAGCCACCCTGTTGGTTGTATTTAAATCTGGAGTAAAGGTAGGTCAGTGTCAAATTAAGTTCTGTTGTGTGGTAGGTACTGTAACTGTTACTTCTCCCTCATCCCCTCTCAATTTGGGGAACTTAATGTTGCATTTACCATAGGAGAGCCAGTTCTGTAATTGATAGAATATTTTTAAGTAAGCTTAATAAATCTTATCATGGAGATCTCATGATCATGAGAGATCATAGTATCATAGAATCCCAGTCTGGTTTGGATTGGAAGGAACCTTAAAGATTATCCATTTCCAACCCGTTGCCACGTGCAGGGGCACCTTCCACTGGAGCAGGCTGCTCCAAGCCCTGTCCAGCCTGGCCTTGAGCACTGCCAGGGATGGGGCAGCCACAGCTTCTCTGAGCACCCTGTGCCAGCGCTTCAGCACCCTCACAGGGAAGAGCTGCTTCCTAATGTCCCTACCCTGTGAATCTGCTCTTGAGGCCTTAGTAGTCCACAAGGCTCGTCAGTTTTTAAGAAGTGCCTTTTAGAAGTAGGGGAGCAAACAATCTTGTGTTGAAAGTCGAGCAAGCAGGGCAGACTAGCTTGGCTGAACAGGGAACTCCTTGTGGAGGTCAAGGGGGAAAAGAAATTGTATGATCTCTGGAAGTAAGGTCTGGCTTTGCAAGAAGATTACAGAGCTGTGGTTTTATATGCAGGGTGAAGACATGAAAGGCCAGAGCTCATTTAGAGTTGAAACTGGCCAGTGTTGTCAGATAACAAGGAAGGCTTTTTTTTAAGTATGTTAATAACAAAAGGAGGTCTAAAGAAAACATTGGGCTGATGCTTGTGGTCAGCAGACTAAATAAGGATGAACGACAAAGCAGAGGTATTCAATGCTACTTTTTGCCTCAGTCTTTACTAGAACTGTCAGACCTTGGGCTGCTCAGTCTCCTGAGTCAGAGGACTACAAATGTGGACACTGGAATTGTCAAGAACCAGCTGTATGTCCACCTATGTGTCACAAGTCCATGGGGCCTAATGGGACTCACTGCACAGTACTGAAAGAGTTAGCCAGTTATAACAGGACACCTCTCGATCATCTATGAAAGGGCTTGGGAGCCTGGGGAGGTCCCTGCTGCCTTGAAGGCAGCCAGTGTTATTCCAATTTGCAAGAAGGAAATGGGGAGGATGCAGAAAAGTAGAGACTCACTTTCTGCAAAAATTGTGGAGGTGATCATATTGGGTACTATTGAGTGATATTTAATGAATAATGCAACGTAAGCCAGTCCACATGGGTTCACAAATGGAAAGGCCTGTTTAACTGATTTGATATCCTGCTATGATAAGGTCACCTACTTAGTGGATGAAGGGAGGACAGTGGATGTAGGTTTTTTGGTATTTAGTAATGCTTTTGATACTATCCCTCACAGCATTCCTCTGGACAAATTGTCCCCCTGTGGGATGAGTAGATTCATGGTGGTCTGAGTGAAAAACTGGCTGAAGGGCAGATCTAAGAAAGGTTGCAGTGTGTGGGGCTAGATCTGGCTGATGATGGGTCACTGGTGGTGTTTCTCAGGGTTTCATTATAGGGCCAGTCCTGTTCAATATATTAATCAATTATATGGATGCAGGAGTTGAATGCACCTTTAGCAAGTTTGCTAATGATCCCAAACTGGGAGGTGTTTTTAACTCTTGAGGGAAGATGCCTTGCCAGAGGTATGATGTGTTGATGTGTGGGTGTATGATGTATGGGTGATGATTAATGGGATGAAATTTAGTGAGTCCAAATGTTGGATTCTGCACCTGGGATGAAATAAAGCTGGGCACAAGTATAAGCTGGGAGAGGAATGGCTGCAGAGCAGTCCTGCAGAAAGGGATCTGGGGTGCTGGTTGACAGCAAGCTCACTAGGAACCAGCAGTATGCCGTGGCAGTCAAGAGGGCAAACTGCATCCTGATGTGCGTCAACCACAGTATAACTACGTTATGAAAAGAAGTCACTATCCTGCTGTACTCAGCTTTGGTGTGGCTTCATCTTAAGTGCTGTGTGTGGTTCTGGGCCCTGTAATATAACAAAGGCATGAAGGTTCTTAAATGCATCCAGAGGAGGGCAACAAAGCTGGAGAAAGGTCTGGAAGAAATGGCCTATGAGGAGTGAAAAAGGATTTTGGGTTTGTCTAGTTTGGAGAAAAGGAGGCTGAGGGGTGACCTCATTGCTCTGTACAGCTTCCTGAAGAGAGGAATTGCTGAGCTCCTCTCCCTGGTGTGCAGAGATAGGACATATGGGAATGGTTCAGAGCTGTGCCAGGAGACCTTTAGCCTGAACATCAGGAAGCATTTCTTTATCATGAGGGTGGTTAAACACTGGAACAGGCTTTCTAGAGAGGTGGTTGATGCACCCCGTGCCTGTCAGTGTTTAAGAGGCATTTGGACAATGCCCTTAATACCATGCTTTAACTTTTGGTCAGGCAGTTGGACTAGGTGATCACTGTACGTCCCGTCCAACTGATATATTCTAATTGTGGAGAATATGTAGTGCTCTGCTCTCATTGTTTCTGGAGGAAAAATGTCAATGTTACAAAAAGAAACAGTCAGTGACTCTTGGTCTGTATAAAGGTGTTTTGGGTCTCTTCTAAATAAAAAAAAAGAAACAAAAAAAAACCAGAAAACAAAGCAAACAGAAAAAAAAAAAACAAAACCAAACCAGCCAAGCAGAAAAACCCTAAACAGATTAGGTGTGTAGGGAAGTAACTGAGATGCAGTATTAGGGCTAAGCACAAAACTGGAAATCCACTGAGTAAAATCTTGTTTTGGGACATTTTATCTGATCAAAACATTGGTAATTCCGATCTCCAAAATAAGTCATAGAATCATAGAATGGTTTGGGTTGGAAAGGACCTTAAGATCATCTATTTCAGCCCCTGCCATGGGCAGGGATGCCTCATGCCAGACCGTGTCACCCAAGACTGTCCAAGCTGGCTTTGAACACTGCCAGGGATGGAGCATTTACCACTTCTGTGGGCAGCTTGTTCCAGCGCCTCACCACCTTCACAGTAAAGAACGCCTTCCTTAGATCTGATCTGAACTTGCCCTGTTTAAGTTTGAACCCATTACATCTTGTCTTATCACTCAAATCCCTGATGGAGTCTTGCATCTCTATAATAAGTGTTAAAGCATTGACCGAGGATGAAAGTCTGTACTTCCCTGTACCTGACTGATCTCGGTATCTTTTGCTTGCCTTACCCAAGATCGTCTTCGGGACACGCTAGTTCATGAAGCTTGCCATGCAGCCACCTGGCTGATCAATGGTGTTCGCGATGGACATGGGCGATTCTGGAGATACTATGCCAATAAATCATCTGTGATTCATCCAGAACTGCCGATGGTAGTACGTTGCCACAGCTATGAGATTAATTACAAATTCATCTATGAGTGTGTTCTGTGCAAAGCTACGTGAGTAATGTTTTGGTCTTGCATATGACTGTGTATTAACTTTGTCTCTAATTTGGCTGTTTTCTATATCTAGAAATGATGTGTCTCTTAAACTGGGGTGCTGAGTTGTCACTTCGCACTTCCTAAGCCCTCAGAACCTCATTATGCAATTCCACATGTTTGCTTTCAGGTAGTCTCAGTTCCATTTCAGAATTCAGGACAGGCAGAATTGTCTTCTGAGAACCCTTGGTGATGATGGAAGGTCTTTGGGAAGCAGTAAGAGATCAGAATACGTGCCTTAGCTTTTAATGACATGGCAGGAAAAGGTCACCGCATGTGGCTGCTCTCACCTTTCAAACATTGCTCAAATGATGTAAATTTGGATTCATCTTCTCCTGTAGTTAATATTGAGTGAACTTGTGAAAGTTTTTGACCACTTAACTCTGATTTCATGATCAACTGTTCCAATTATAGGCTTTTTGGTAGGAAGAGTATTTCCACTCTTATCTAAGTACTGCACCAGAGAGTCAGCTAGGTTGGAGATGACCTTTAAGATCGACTCTGTTACCCCAGGACTTCCAAGTCCACCTCTGAACAATATCAAGGGTAATACTTGTAGGCCTACACTGATAGAACAATGAATGGATCTGGCACGTTCCTGTAGAATGCATGTAAGTAGAATAACTTGCATGTATTGCAGAAATGAGCCATCCAGGTTCTTTTGACATCTGTTCACATTTTCCATTTTAGAAAGTAACATCTTTGAATGTTACTTTGAATGTGCCATGACAACAGTCTAGGTTTGATCTAAGGAAAAGCAGTCCACAGGGAGTGCTAGACATGGCATGGCTGATTGAGTTGCTTTTTATATGCTTATCCTTGTAAAGGTATTGAGGACCATCTGATGCTGAAGGAAGTCAGTCAGTAGTAACTGGAATTCAAAAGCGGAACAAATCCCCATTAAAACTGGGCACAAAATGTGTCACAGTGTTTAGGTACTAGAATAAAGTACCAGAAGAAACTTTCTGGAGTTTGTATCTTTGACTTTGAATTAAGACTAAACATTTTTCCTAATGTTGTATATTTGTTATGGTACTATTAGGTAAAATGTAGAAACCAACAACATAATGATTTCTAATGGTTTAAAACTATAAAACCTATAGTCAGTTTTCTAGTTGGTCTTTTACCTCATGGACTCTTTCAGCTTGTGTATCTATTCAAGGCAAATAGATACCTGCAGCCACAGAGGTGTCAGCAGCACTGTAATGTGAAGAATTGAAGTTGGAGACATACCTACTGATGTATACTTTATACTACTAGACTATACTTCGTACTACTATGCTACTATACTGTAGACTGAGAGTGTAAGAGACACAGGAAGGACCCA
>JAOEHX010029465.1:0-14382 GCA_025448015.1 Bolborhynchus lineola
CTGGCTCCGAAGAGCATCATGCCACCCAGGGAGAACAGGGTCAGAGGGAAGACCTCGGTGGTGGTCCACCCGGCTAGGAGAGACTCGGTCTCCTCGGCGCTGCCCGGCCGATCGGCGGCCTGGGCCGCGAAGGCGCCGTGCTGAGAGCTGCCCTCCTGGCGCCTCGCAGGCCGCCTGCCTGGGTGCAGCATGACCCCGACACAGTGGGACTTCCCGGTGGAGCTGTGCTGCCGGCCCATGGCGTTTGTCACCCTCACCGGCTTGGACGTGGTGTACAACGCCGTGCACCGGGCCGTGTGGGACGCTTTCTGCGCCAACCGCAGGGCCGACCGCGTCCCAATCTCCTTCAAAGTGCTCCCCGGCGACCACGAGTACCCGAAGTGCAGGACGAAGGTAGCGAGCGGCGTGTGCCCCGGCTGCTCCCGTCCTGGCCGAGTTCAAGCCTCTGCCCGTGCGGCAAAGGCCAGCGCCGGGCCCGAGGGGTGCGGGGGTTGGCGGCTCCCCGAAGGAAGGGCTGTGTCGAGGGCTGGGCTGCTTTGGTTTGCAAACAGCTACCCGGACCTCTGCTGTCTCTTCCCTCAAGTGTTGGGGGGTTGAAGCCTGAGGAAGAAGTGTCAGGACCAGGGGCGTTGTGATGGAATGCGATAGATGCATGGAAAACCATAAGCCTTAGCTCATAAGCCAGAAGCAGGGAAAGTCAATATGATTTTCTTTTTTAAAGTATTGCTGTTTATTTACTCAGCTTTGAGGTATGCTTCTAAAATTTGAGCCTTAATGAAACCCAAAGGTTAACTCTGGAGAAACTAGATGTTTGAAATCACTGTATTCAGGGGAAAACATAAAGCCTTTAACCAAATGAAGTGCAGCAGAAGGAATCTCTCTGCTGTACTTTCTGCTTTGCAGTGGCAGTTAAAAAGTGATGTCAGTGGGTTTAATCCTAGGAAAATCATGTTATTCTGTGATGCTGGCAAACAACAAAAATCCAAACTGGTTTCTCCAGGCTCAGTTTGAAAGGCCCATTTTAAATTGAGCCTAATATTTGATGAAAGTGTGTGAAACATGTTTCTGAACTTGACCGTTTTCTCCAGTTTACTTGGAGTCTGTTCTTTGTTGCTGATATCTCAGACATCAGGCCCTGATGCCAGGTAACCAGGGGTATGTCTTGCTTAATAGGAAGCAACAGCTTGAAGGAAACAATGTTAAAGTGAAGATTACGCATATTCCCAAGTGACAAGAATGTAGAGGCAGTTGCCTTCCTCTTGCTATAAATGTCTTGAAATGGATTTGGTGGCTTGCTTTAATAATCTCAATATTTTCAGAGGACATCCTATGAATGGTATATTCCAAAAGGAATCCTGAAGACTGGTTGGATGAACAAACACCTGAATTTGGTTCCAGCACTTGTGGTGGTGTTCTATGAACTAGACTGGGATGAGCCACAATGGAAAGAAAAACAGCTGGAATGTGCCACTCGAGTTGAAATTGTCAGGTAGAGTCTTTTTCACTTAGTTCATAACGTATTGCAAGCTCATGGTGTGAGTTGCAGAACCCTTTGTGTATGCTAAAACATATAGTCTTAGACACAAATGAAGGGGAACTTGAACCTTGCTTTGTAATGTACAATTGACTTTAAAGAAACTGTCTTTTAATGCCTTATTTGTAAAAGTCACTTAAGTAAAAACAGCCTCTGGAGTTTTGCTTACTCTAAGTCAGGACAACTATTCTGTCCCATCTAAACAAAAAATGGAGACATGGCATTCTGTGGATGATGCAGCATGTTGTTGTGTTCAGGTTTGTTTTCTTCTGTATAAAATTCTCTCAATTCTTCCATCTAGACTAAAATCTCATTTTGTTCTCATATTCAGACATAGGAAGTGAAACCTTGACTCTCTGCTGCTTCTATTTTAGGCAAAGCTTGCAGGGAAGAAATACAAAAGTTGCTGTGGTTTTGATTCAGAAAAAAACGCCATTACCTCCAGGTACTAGAAATGTCTCTGCATGGTTGTGGTGATCTCATTTTTCAGAGGCCTGATGGACTGAGCCCCTATCCTTGTCACATTATCTGCAGTGCTTAATCTAAGGTCATCTGCATATGTTAAATGTATTGTGGCTGCAGGAGGGAGTACAGATGGAAAGAGTGCTCTAGGCATTTGATACTTTTATCCTTAACTTCTTCCTCTTAAGTCCAATTCCATCTTTTGATGCACAGTATGAAAAATGGTTTGACAGTATAATACACTGGGCATTCCTCCCTGTAAGCAGCTTGTATTTTAAATCTTGATTGAGAAAAATCATAAAAGCCGTGAGAACCTAGAGGGAAGGGTATTTGGTACCTACAGAAACCTTTCAGTTTAACTCGGCTTTAATGGTTGAATTTGTGGAGTTAAGTGGAGCTATGATATGTTACAACGTTACTTTTCTGTAGAGCTGCTGCTTGGCTGTAGCTGCATACTTTCTACTGTCTGGCAAACCAGCTTTTGTTTTTTCGCTGCCTGATGTACATGTTTGCCTTTTCTGGATGCTGTTGTATTTCTCGAGACACATTCTCATGTTCTGTGAGATGAAAAACTTGTGTTGTGCTTGTAGGTTGTTGTTAGATAAGCCACTCCTAGAAAGTTTCTGTAATGTGTTCTGCTGAATGAAGCAGCTAGTACTATGGAAGTAGTAAGAAAGAATGAGTTCTTAGTTTTACCTGTCCTACATTTTTCTGTACCATACTAGTCAAGCTTTTAGAGCTAGTTTGACATTGCAGCACTGTATACAACTTACTTGTGCTTTCCTTCACTTCGCTAGGGGAAGATGTTATTGCATCAGAGAGGGCAGCGGCTTTATGTAATGCATGTGACCTTTCCGGAAAATCCCTCTTTGTACTTCCACACACTGATCATCTTGTCGGTTATATTATAAGGTAAGTGACTATAGGGCACTGTTTTGCTCTGCTGACCATGGATTGGTTTACATGACGGTAGGCCTGATGGCAGCAGATGAGGTACACCCATCTCAGAGGGGGAAAGTGATCTTTGCACAGGAGTTAGCAGGACTTATTGAAAGACCTGTAAACTGGATTTAAAAGTGAAAAGGGATAAAACCAGGCTTACTAGAATTAAGCCTGGTGGCAGCATGCCAGTGTTTTGAGGGCCAGTGTGCTAGCAAGCAGTCTGCTGTGTCAGGGGAGGTAGGGGATGGAGAGCCATGTGATAGCAAAGATGTAAGAGTTATTGATATGTTAGAAACCATGGAAGCACCTGCGAATTAGGGCTTCCCTCCCAAAAAGAGATGGTGGGATAAATAGCCCAACTGAAGTGCATCTACACCAATGCAAACAGCATGGGCAACAAATAGGAGCTGTGGAAGCCATTGTGTAGCAGGAAACCTGTCACATATGCACAACTGGAATGCTTCAATGGATGGCTGTAAATTCTTCAGAAGGGATAGAGCCAGTGGGGTAGCCACCTTTGAAAGAAGGGGCAGGTAGCTCAGAAGGACTACAAGGATGTTGTGAGGTTGTGCAGGGAGAAAATGAAAAGGGCCAAAGCCCAGCTGGAACTTAATCTGGTTACTGCCATAAAAGAGAGTAAAAAACGTTTCTGTAAATACATTAGTAACAAAAGGAGGGGTACAGGGAATCTCCATCCTTTATTGGATGCAGGGTGAAATACGGTGACCAAGGATGAAGAAAAGGCTGAGATACTTAATATCATCTTTGCCTCAGTCTTTAGTGGTAAGACCAGTTGTTCTCTGGGTACCCAGACCCCTGTGCTGGGAGACTGGGATGAGGAGCAGAATAAAGCCCTCATAATCCAAGGGGAAATGATCAGCAAGCTGCTACACCACTTAGACACACACATGTCTGTGGGACCAAGGGTACAGAGGGAGCTGGTGGAAGTGCTCACCAAGCCATTTTCATCATTTATCAGCGGCCCTAGCTACCTGGGGAGGCCCCAGTTGACCAGAGGTTACCAATTGTGACACCCATGTGTAAGAAGGGCCAGAAGTAGGATTCAGGAAACTGCAGTAATTTTTTACGTTTCTTGGAAATACATCTTAAAATAAGTTATTACGGCCGTTCAAAACCAAAACCTATTGTTCTACTTTGCACTACCCCAGTGTAATGTTTTGTGTGAAACATTTTTGTCTGCACTCTTTTCCTGTGTGACATCTTACAGGAGAATTTATTAATACCTGAAATTAATTTGTGAACCTTAAAATAAGCATGATTGAAAGTAACTGGTTCTGAAGAACTTCAGAATTTCTTTGTGTAAGGGAGAGACTTGGTGAAACTTATGAGCAACTTTGTTGCAGGTTGGAAAATGCTTTCTATGAGCATGCACAGACCTACTATTATACAGAAATAAGGAGAGTTAAGTCTCATAAGGAATTCTTGAACAAAACCACTCATCAGGTAACATTGTCCTATTTTTTAAATATTTTGCATGTTATATTGCATGTTAATACATTAAAATAAGGGCTGTTTGTTGCTTGAACATTTTTATTCCCCCTCCTTCCAACTTAAGATGCTTTCTCAGACTATAGAAAGTAAACCGGTTTTATTTTCTGCAGCTTACTTTCATTTTGATTGGTTTTGTTCTTACATTTATTTGTCTTCCCTACATTTTCCTTAGAGGAAAAAGCTACAGCCCAAAAATGAAGTTCTCCCATAAAGAAAACCTCCACTATTTCATTATCTATATGGTTTAACCTGTGTGAATGTAGTATCTGAACAAGTTATGGGAAATTCTTCCCTTAGATATTTTGAACTTAAAGTTGCACTTAGTTTGGCTTTTTAACATCTGCTTTTCAAATTGTCTGCTCAGACAGACAGTGTTCTCTTGCAATTGTCAGCTTCCTTCTCTTGGAAGCTGTGATCCAAGTGATAAGCTCCAGACCAACAATGGACATTGTCGGTGTAAAGATTTTGGGGTGTTCCAAAGCCTGTCCCCTGTTCCAGGGTAGAAGGCTTAGAATAGATTAAATCCTGATGAAACATCACTGCTGCATCATAGTCACAGAGAGGACTATTAGGAAACAGTTGCATAGTCAGTTTTTGAAATCAATTGTGGCAGTATGTCAACATCTACGCTTATCACCTGTATGTGCTTTGTAAGTAACAGGTGTGTTTGGATGTTTGTGAACGATGTACATTGGTTCTGTTTTGCAGCTTTTATTTGTTAGACACCAGTTCAAAATAGCATTCTTCAGTGAGCTGAAACAGGATACTCAGAATGCTCTCAAGTAAGACTCATGTAATCTTCCCCTCTCCTCTGTACCCCAAATTACTTCTAAGACATTGACTATAATAAATGTTTTCCTGATTGCAGAATTATTTAAACATGTATGTAAGGGATGAGTTTTTCATTGGGAAGAGCACTCTGATTGTAAGGCTGTTTTCTGCTGTTGGTAATCCTATTCTTGAACTTTATTGTCTTACATGATTTAACGCTAATTTAAATACTCTTGTTTAGAAATTACAGAACTGCTTATAATCTTGTGCATGAACTGAGGTCACATGAAACAAACATGCTGGAAATCAAGACCATGGCAGGATTTATAAACTACAAGGTAACAAGTGTACTTGCAGTCTTTGACAACCTTTACTTAAAAAAAAAAATAAGATCAATTTTGAACTTTTAAACCTTTACATGTTGCATTTTATATTGATTTTAAGGAGATGGATTAGAAACAGATATTAGTAGAGTACCACTTACCCTCAGACTTGCAAAGTCTTCTGAATTCCACATGAAAGAAAGTTCATTAGCTGAAGCTTAGGAGTATCTTGAAGGTTTTGAGTTCATTTGAAATGCAGTCATCTGAAAAAACAGAGACTCTAACTCTGTGCATGGGAGGAGGGATGAAAACAAGGGTTGCTCGTTTCTTTGAATATTTGTGTCTTCTTGCAAAGCTTAAGCCAGTATAGTTCAGTTACTGTGTGTTAGGAAGAGGAAAATAAGTCTTTAAGAATCAGGCCATCCTTTTGTGGTATTTGGGGGGTTTTAGGTAAAACAAAACTATCCTACTATTTACAGCAGTAGTGGAGTTGGGTTCCAACAAATTCCATCTGCAGTCTTCAAACATAATTACCTTCCTAGTGGCTCTGCAGTTCTGTCTTGAATTTGCCTGAGTTATGTACACATTCATCGGTGGTTTGGGAGAGAAAGGAGAAGAAAATAACTTTAGGTGAAATAGAGGCCACATGGTTTCAGGTGTAGTGCATTATGGTTTACATCCCTCTTTCTCCCTCTTTTCTATGCTATTTGAGTTCTTCAGAAATACATAAAATTTGTTTGGCTGTATTGTGAATGGTGGGTTGTTGTTGGTTGGGGTTGTTTGTATTCTTTTAAAGCTAGTCCTTAGCAGCCCAACACAATTATTTTTTTTCCTCTTGTTTTGATTTCTTCTAGATCTGTCGCCTCTGTTTTCAGCATAATACTCCACTGGATGCAATTGCTCAGTTCAGGAAACATATTGACTTGTGCAAGAAAAAAATAGGAAGTGCCGAACTGGCTTTTGAGCATGCTGCCTGGATGTCTAAGCAGTAGGTGTTTGCTTAGTAATGTTTCTGGTTTAGTTCTTGCATATAGCCTCCTGAAGTCTGTTTGTCTAGGCAAGATACAAATTCTTTACCTAAGAAAGATAGACTAGATCGTAGGAGTTGTATGATGTTATTCTGCTTTGTATGGATTATTGACTTTTTTTTCTGGGAATGAACAGGGTATGACACATGCAGCTGCAGAACTTGGATGCAAAATTTCAGGGAAGTGTTGTCTGTCTTAAGACTAACCAGAACTTTTAATTCAAGTGCACCTTTCAATTCAGTTAGCTGTTCTGTGCATAATCTTGGCTATGACTTGTTTTTTGTAGGTTTCAGGCTTTTGGTGACTTGTTTGATGAAGCAATTAAACTGGGGTTGACAGCAATTCAAACTCAGAATCCAGGTTTCTATTACCAGCAGGCAGCCTACTATGCACAGGAACGGAAACAACTAGCAAGTATGCTTTGTAGTCATGATGTAAGTAGGGAGGGGAAAAGTGCTTTGCAAGTAACCAGATAGTAAATTAGCTAATGTTTTAGTCTCAAATTATGGTGGAATAATTCATAATGTGTAAAAACTCCAAGCAAAGGATATGTGGGTTTTGTGGAGATTTTTTTTTCTGATATTACACAAATCTGTTATCTGTTGGAAAAGTTACTCTAGAACAAACTTGTTATTATTTATTTTATTACAAATAATTCTGACATGTTTGCACCATAATTATTAAAAGAAAAAAGTATACTTTCTACATCTCTGGATACCTGAAAACTTACTGGTTTGTTTTTCCAGTATATTTCTCTAGATGTTCACTGTATCTGATCACTTGCAGGAAGCAGAGAAACAAGAGCATTAGTATTAAAATCTGTGTATGGGGAAAGTGGTGGTGGTTGATTTAGGTTTTTCTGAAACTTGCCTGACAGAAGGGATTCCATGGAAAATTGATCTCTGCAATTGATCAGCCATACATGCTAATTCTATGTAGCTATTCTCCAGCTGACATGTCCTGAGTATTTGAAAGTCTTTGTTCCTTTTGGTTCTATTTATGTGTTGCTAGGAGCTAGTATTAAAAAGGATTATTCTTTAACAGTGTTAGAGATGAATGAAGTAGAATGTCTTAATGAAAAGTATTTAAATATTTGAGTTTCCGGAAGTACTATTTTTATTAAGGTGGCTGGAAAGGTTATATGTTCTAAAGCAAATTTCTTTTTATATGCGTGTGTACTGGAGCATCAAATCACTTTTCATGCTTTAAAATGAAATGTGAACCCTTTTTTTATTACTATATTTGCTGAATTTACAGTCCTCTGTGCTATATCCCAGTCCGGATCCCCTGGAAACGCAAACTGGAATGCTTGACTTCTATGGGCAAAGACCATGGCGGCAGGGAATATTAAGTACGTTTCTGTGTCTTATGTCTGGAGTTTGGACAAACTTCTTTAGGTGCTGATCCTTCCCAGCTGACTTAGTGGCATCAGCATGTGATCCCTTTTCCACTGAGACAGACACAGGGCTGGGACCTCACTCTTTTGTTAGTTGGTGGTATGACTTGAACAGGTGTCAGCTGGAAGTGCAAGAAGTGTGTTTGATCTCTGTAACAAACAGAAAAAGGAACCTCAGGTTTGTGTAGGTCTTCAGTAAAGTTAGGTCGTACTAAAGCTCTGCTGCTGCCTTGTTTTTGTTGCTGCCTAAGCTACCGTAGTAGTACGTGTGCTGCAGTGAAATGCACTTCTGCAAAGAGAAAGTGGAGAACTGGATGCAGCAAAAGTAATGATGAAAGCTTTTTGGATTTTGAAATGGATTGAGAGGATGCAATGCCATGATTTTAATCTAATAAGGAAATCTGTGGCTTTCCTAGACAGGAGAATGTTTTCTCAGAAATTCATCAGACTTTGAATGTACAGCTTTGGGCTGTGTATGAATACACATGCATTTCTGAGATCTTCATTGTTGACTGTGGTTTTACTTCCCTTTCTTCCTCTCCATTTGGTCTCCTATTCTTTATTCTCTGTGTATCCTTTGGGCTTTTCCACTTTATCATTGCCATCTTCTAAAGACTTTGGTTCATTTACTGTAAATACAGTACTGTCTAACTTCTTTTATCTTCAGGTGTTACTGTTTTAAAATGAGTTAGAATCTGCTGCCAAGGTTGAAGTGTTTAAGATAAACTTTACTTGTTAATATATTCATAGTTTTTGATTCCAGCAAAAGTTCATGGTCTTTTAAAGCCCTATACAGTTCTTCATATGTTGACATTCTCTACAGCTGGAGACATGAGCTTGAATCCTTACTTAAGATCAGATAGGGAAAGGGCTACAAATTTGTCTTAACATATGCACTTTAAATGTTAATAGATGCAGTCGAAAGACTGAGTCGTCTTACTGTAGTTTGCTATTTTTGGGTAGCTTCAGATAACTTGTTTTAAACAAAAGGCGAGGTACTTGTTCCAGAACTTAGCTTCTAGAACGTCAAGGATGCATGAGTTCTTAAAGTGACTATCCGTCTCCTAGGCAAAAGAATGTTTGAGAGTTGGAGTGTGCTTGAGTTGGAGCTTGCATTGCATATAGGTCACCACATAAATGATCATCTTTGGGTCTCAATAAAATTCCAATTTCATGGATTTTTCACTGTCTTATGCAGGCTTTGATCTTTCTGATCCTGAAAAGGAGAAGATGGGGATTTTAGCCCTACAGTTGAAAGAGAAGAATGTCCTTCACTCGGTAAGTTTTACTCTACAAAAAAGCCCCTAAAATTGTTTTAACATTCAAATGTTTGCATGTCTAATGATATCAGTAATTGTTTTTTATCTGTTAGGAGCTAATCATCACTTTGTTGAGTAATGCCGTTGCGCAGTTCAAGAAATACAAATGTCCAAGAATGAAAAGTCATTTGAGTGAGTATAGATAACTTTTTTTTAATGAATTTTGCAAAGACTTTCGGTATTGATCTGGCTTTTTTTTTTCTTTTAATCAGTGGTTCAAATGGGAGAAGAATATTACTATGCTAAAGATTATGCCAAAGCTTTGAAGTGAGTATCATCCAGCATTGCTTCTTTTACATGCTGTTGTTCTCACTAAGACCTCATGTCTTATTACTATGGATTAATGTTAGAAGCTTATCTAATTTGCTCCTTTTGGCTGGATTGGATTGACACACAATCTTTAAAGTCTAGGAACTCCACTTACATTAAAGAAAGGAAAACAAATATAATGAGTCAGCTATTAGAGTAGAAAAACTTCCTGTGACAAGCTGTTGTGAGGATTTGCCTTATTGGGCAAACTTTATTTCTAGCTCACTGAGTGCTCTCTCTATCCTTCCCAGAAGTGATTGCTGAAACTTGCAATGAGAATATAGTTACGTTTAATTACAGATTTATAGTTGCAAAATGTAAAAAAAAAAAAAAAAAAAAGAAAATTTAGCTGAATTTAGTTTTTGTTTATATACCAGGGAATTAGCAAAACCAAATTACTTTCATTGGTGTAGTTTTCTCCTATTAGTGTTTACGGAACTAGGAGAGCTTAGTGCTGAGTTACAGCTACCATCTCTGGAGGTTGTGTCTCATGCTTAGTGTCTTTAACTCTGTGGTTTTTAAGGGGGAACGGTCAAGTTTGTGTTAAGTAGGAGTCCTGCAGTGTTTTTATTGGTTATGTTTCAAATTTCACATGTTGTAAAGCAAGTGTGTTTGTGATGGGAGAGGTTCGTTTACTGCTGTTACTAACTGACTGGAAGCTACATGGAGGAGAAGATAGGCTAGGATAAGCAGATGAAAACTTACTGCATATTCAGTAGTAAAGTGTATTTTTAATGTAGTACTGGACTTAGACTCTTCTGTCTAGTTGCTGGTTTTCTAGTTCTTTATATGAAGACAAAGGAGTTTTCTTGTTGGTCTCTTCTGAAAATTCTTGTACCTTGAAATAGAAGATTAGTGGAGTAAATGTGTTTCTTTACAGATATTTTAGGCTGTTTTCAATAAGTCATTGCTGTGTATAAACAGTAGACTTAAATCTAGCATTTGTGTTAGCAAAGATGAATTTTGTATTGATGATAACCAAATTAAGTGCAAGCTTCTGAGAAATATTGGTATGTGTAACTTGGTTTTCCTTGAATTTTACTGCAGGCTGTTGGATTATGTTATGTGTGAATATCGCAGTGAAGGATGGTGGACTCTTCTCACTTCCATATTGACAACGGCTCTCAAATGTTCATATCTGATGGCTCAGCTGAAAGATTATGTAACATACTCTTTAGAGCTACTGGGCAGAGGTATTCTTTTAAGAAATATACTCAGCCTGTACAGAAAAATTAATGTGTATTTGTAAGTCTGACAAGTCGTCAGACACAGTGCTTAGCATAGTTCAGATGTTTTGACTACAAAATATCTGTGTACCTATGTACCTACCTCGTCTCATATGCTGGGAGTTGAATTTTCTTACTGTTATAAAATTCATTGCATTTAAATTACTTGTGTGAGGATATCTGAGCCACAGAGCTTCCTTTGAGACTGTTCAAGTAATGTAACAAAAGCTTGCTGAGCTTCAGGGATGGAGGAAGAGCTGTAATAGAGCTAAAGAGAAAAAACAGTTTTTGTAGTAAGTAACAAAGCTAGCACCATTTTTCTGGACTTTAAAATGCCAATGTGTTTCTTTTGGACTCCTTGCTAGAACTCTGCTGATGAAATATGCATGTGGTATGTTTTAGGAAAAAAATGTGACAAAGGGTGGCTGCGCAGTAATAATGCAAGCACTGTGTTTTGCATAATGTCTGTTAATTGATATTTCTGTAGAAATAATCCTTTTGTGCCCTAAATTGCTAATTAATAGCTCTGTTGGAGTAGGTGTGGTAAAAATGGGTTTGCATCTTCTGTTAGCTAGTGAGTCTACTCTGCTTTGTATTGAAGAATAGCCAGTGAGACAAACCCACCTTTTGCGATCTTTGAGAGAAGAGTGCTTATTTTAATTAGTCCTTTTTTTTTTTTTTTTATCCTGTCACCTTCTCTAGTTGATTTTTCTAATGTTATCCAGATTTGCTTCTTTGCATGTTCCAGACTTTTCTACTGTTTCTTCTGGTTTTAAACATAAATAACAAGGAAGTTTAGGCATTGTTCTATTGGGATTTTCCTCCAGTAAATTATGAAATGCTTGTCTAGCAAAAAATATTTTATTTGGTTCCAGTGGAAGTAAAAGGAAACTCTTAAAATTGGGGAAGTTCTGAAAACTGACTGAATCCTTTATTACTGGTAGATGGATGGTAGAACTTTCCCCCCCAGAATGTGTTGGTTTTTTTGAAAGGTGCAATCTGAAGAGAAGGTTTACTTTTAAGTTAAAAAAATAGAAGCAAGTCCCCTTACTATCTTGCAATCTTTTGTGTTCTGTTTGCTAGCATCTACTCTTAAAGAAGATCAGAAATCTCGAATAGAAAAAAATCTGATAAAAGTTCTAATGGTAAGTGGCAAAACTACTACCCTTTCAAACAGTCTAAAGGGTGGTCAGTATTTGGTAGCCCTCTCTTATAACCTTGTAATCTTCTATCTGGATACAGAATGAAAGCCCTGATCCTGAGCCAGATTGTGACGCTGCTGCTGTGAAAACATCGCAGAAGTTGTGGGCTGACCGTGTTTCCTTGGCAGGCAGTAATGTTTTTACAATAGAAGTCCAAGATTTTATACCATTCGGTAAGGAAGCAAATTAACACCAGATCATAAATTTTTATGTAGTTGTATCTTCAAATTAAATACTTAGGAAAAAATACAAAGCTATGAAGTGTATATTAAAGCCAGCAACAGTGAAACTCTTGTTTCAGGACTGCTCTGTTCTTCATCTAAATAGTAAGATGAGAAATCATGAGGGAAGCCCTGATATGGATTACTAAGGTGGAATGCCTTGCTTTTTGAAAGACTTCTGGCAGTTTAGTGTGCTTTGAAGTAGGACTCTGAGGAAACAGGGCAGAATGTGTGCAAAGTAATACTCCTCATAGAAAGAGGGGGCATGAGAGTGAGTGTTACCTACAAAAACCATTTTTCTAAGTGTACAGGATTGTTGGATTTCTTTTTTGTTTGGGCTTTTGTTTTGTTTTTCCTGCTAGACATTTGTCTCTCCTCTGCAGAGGTTTTGGCCAAGTGCTGAAAAGTGGCTTTCTGTGACAGTGTTATTAGGCAGATTTGTCCCCCTTGCATACAATGGAAGTTTTAAAGAGTGTACACAGAACAATCCTTAAGACAATCATTTCAAGAGTTTCTTTTTTTATCTTTTCTATTTTTTTTTTAATTCCAGTGCAGTGCAAAGCAAAATTTCTTGCTCCAAGTTTTCATGTTGATGTTCCTGTGCAGTTTGATGTATACTTGAGAGCTGATTGTCCTCATCCTATAAGGTTTTCTAAGCTATGCATCAATTTCAATAATCAGGTAACTATGTTCTATCTGAGACCTAGGGATAGAAGCTTATCATAAGAATTGAATAATACCTAAAAAAAAAAAATCCAAAATTCTTTTCAAAAAATTGGTTAATATTAAAGTTGGAAAGTTGTTTTTTGTTTTTGTGGGGTTTTTTCATTGTTTATCAATTTTGACAAGTACATTGATGCTGTGATAAAACTTCCCACTGCAGTCTGCTTAATTAATCTGTTGTATCTTTGGTTTGTTATTAATGTTTTATAATGTTTCAGAAGTATCGTTTTAATCTTGATGTTCTTGCCTGAAGTTACGTCAATATAATATCTTGTGACAAAGAATTGTGTAATTACTTATTAAGTCTCACTTCAGTAGTGTGAAAAGTAACAAGAGGCCATGTAGTTTGATCCAGTAACACAGAGCTTTAATACTTGCTTTGCTACCGTTACTCTCTAAAGACATCTGAAGTCTGGATTTATCAACGTTTTTACCCACTCTTCCATTACAGGATTACAACCAATACTGTGTGGTAGAAGAAGGCTATCAAAAAAGTGACATTCTAGAACAGTCATCTCAAGGAACAGTGTGCTTAGTCCCTGGCAAAACAAGGAAGTTCACTTTCAAATTTGTTGCCAAAACTGAAGATGTAGGAAAGAAGATTGAGGTTTGTCAATTTGTTTTACACCCTTCTTGCTGATGCTTACAGAGAACTCAAAACTACAAAGCCATCCCTAGTCTGGCACCAGTTGCCAACATCAGTACAGTTACAGATGTCTGAGTTCCTGAAACTTAAGTACCAAAATTAAGGAAATTTTATTAACAATTCCAAAGCAAAAAAAAATTCACAAAATCTCAAGTGTTGCTTCAAGGTTGTCGTTTTTTATATGCAACACCTTTAAAAGAATAAAAAAGAGGGGGAAAGAGTAAGAGCACTATGAGAGAGTAAGAAACTACAAAATACACTCCACACACATGGATGCTTTTCCCACCACTGTTTTATTAAGTGAAATTAATGAAGTGGTGAGGTGTCTTCAGCTTGCAGAGCTTCAAGAAGCTTTGTAATGATGCACATCATTATTGTGCCTGTATATGTTGGAAAACCATTTTGTTATGGTAGGTGATCTGAAGACAAAGTTATCAGTATGTGGCTGAATTTGTGTTTGTCAGATCACCTCTGTGGATTTGATCCTGGGAAGTGAATCTGGCCGATGTGTGATTCTGAACTGGCGTGGAGGAGGTGGAGATGCTGCTTCATCTCAAGAAGCATTGCAGGCAGCACGTTCTTTCAGGCGAAGACCTAGGCTTCCAGATAGTGAAGTGCACTGGGACAGTTTAACTATTCAGGCAAGCACTATGTGAGTAAAAACTTGGAAATATATATATAATGATAAAATAGTTCGGGTTGGAAAGGACCTTAAGATCATCTAGTTCCAACCCCCTTGCCATGGGCAGGGACACCTCACACTAAACG
>JAOEHX010029466.1:0-12085 GCA_025448015.1 Bolborhynchus lineola
GGGGGACTTCCGTGACTGCGCGCCATGGCCGCCAACGAGGACCAGGAGGTGGGGCCCGCTCGCTGCCCGCGCCGCTGTCTGAGGGAGAGGGCCTCGGCGGGGAGCGGGCGAGGAGGCAGCTGGGCGGAGGGGGAGGGCGGGAAACCGGCGGGGCCGTGCACGGCGTCGCGCACCCACCAGGGTCAGGTGCCAGCTTCGTGCTCGGGCTGAAGTCGGTAACGGCCTTCTCTGCTTGCTGCAGATGGAGCTGGAAGCGCTGCGCTCCATCTACGAGGGAGATGGGTGCTTCAGGGAGCTGAGCCCGGTGTCCTTCCAGTACAGGGTAAGGCAAGGTAGAGGTCTGCGAGCCGCTGCAGCGCAGGCTTCGGCTCGAAGTTAACTCTCCTGGCTTGTAGTCGATGTACCGGGTTTGCCTTTGTAAACCAAGTGGGCATTCGATTGCAGCCAAGGCTAGATCCTAGGCCGTTCTTTCATGATCTTTGGTACGATGATGCTTGATAGCACAATGCTTCACGTTCAGGAACCTGCTCCCAGTGCAGGTTTATTATCCCATAGCTGGGCATCCTCTGATATGTCTGTGTACTGCATAGCTAGAGTGTCAAACCGGCTGAAGGAGCCGGCCTTCTGAGTAACACACTGTCTGGTCAGAAATGTCACTTACAGACACGTTTATATGTGAAGCTGTGAACCTTTCCTATTGCTCCATTACAAGGCTCTAGTCCCTTGTTCATTGGTAGGTGACATGCCTTGTCTACCTGCTAGAGATCCACAAAGTGATTTGGGCCTGTGCACTGATATGATCTGGTCAGGAGAGGCATACAAGAAGAGCTGAGCCTGAGATACTCAGTTAGATTCTGGCATGAAATTCTTGTCTTCCTCAAGTTTATGGGCTGAAACAGACCTTTGGATGGCCAGAGAGCTTTACTGATGAAAACCAAGGTGCTCATGGGGCAGAAGGGTGACTTCTGAAATGGCCATATGCATGTAGGGGGGAGGAGGCGTCTAAAATCACCTCTTTGTGACTTCTCAGATAACTTCAGAGTAGCATCAGTTCGTGTAATGAGATGTAGGTCAATATAATTAATAGCACTTGAATCCCATCCATGTAAGTGCAGCCTTGCTTCACTGATAGCACCGTTCTTATTAAATCTGGTTTCCGCAGGGGAGTAAACATGACATGCCTACAAGTTTACAGTGTATCGTTCTGTGACTCTGCTAGCTTTGCTCATTGTTAATTTTCATTAGCCAAAAAATAATTGTGGAAAGTTAGGGTAACATAATTTAAATAATGTAAACCTTATGTTATTGCTTTTGTCTGACACTGTCTTTCCCATGAAAAGGAATTTACATTACGAGAAGGCATAATGCAAGTAAGTGTCTACTGAAACAGACACTCTGCATAAAAGTACCACTTTGGTGGTTTTGTTTGGTTGGTTTAAGTTTTGGAGTGCAGTGACCTTACCTTGATTAGGACTTTTCTTCTGTCTGCACTTCATTTTGTGTAATTTGTTAAAGCCAGGTTTTGACTATTCTATACTGAATAAAATAAAGAAGAATTTTTGGTAGATTAGAATATTGTTGTGCTAGCCTTCCAAATCCTTGTGTGAGACTTCTTCTGTTTGTATAGAATGCCTTTGGTTGCACCTCTACTTGTTTTAAAATTTTTAAGTGATTTGGTTTAAATTTAACAAAATTGTAAGGACTGTGTATGTAATTTGAGTTCAGTAAAGTGATTTGATATGCATGATTATTTATATTAAACTGTGACTTTTTTAATGCTATGTTTTTTGTTTGTCCAGTCTCATTTTACTGACTGCTTGAATCTTACTAATCGTTCGTTCTTATAGTGAAGTAAAATAATCTGTAGAGCTAAGACATAAATATTGTAATGCTTATGTATTATTTTTGCTGTCTTAGGTCACTAGTTTATCACCATCTTTATTTCAATACTGTCTTGTGGTTTACTTTCATATTGCTCTGAGCTTGGATGCACAGGGGAAAAAGGAAGGCTTCATTTTTCCTATTCTCATTTATGATTGTTTAATATTTGGCTTGAAGATGCTGCAAAGTAGCTTTCAAACCCAAACAATTGAAAAAAGACCCAACCCAAAACAATAAAACACATAAAGCGAGCTTTGAATGTTTCTGCTGCTTTTCCTAGGGTGAAAACTACGGAGTAGAGGTTAACACTGATGTTAAAAATTTTTCCTAGGTAACAGCTTCGTTTTCTAATTGATAACTTTACGAAAATAGTTGTTATCTTAAGGAGCTTGCTTAGTGTTAAGGAAGTGAAAGACTTGTATATGGCATTGTAATCCTTAAGTGACTGGAAACTATTGATTTATAATATTTTTCTTTTGACTTCAGATAGGTGAAAGTGGAGATCCCAAAGCGTTTCTAATAGAAGTTTCTTGGCCAGAAACATATCCGCAAACAGCGCCAGTCATATCAATGGACGCTTTCTTCAACAACACAATGTAAGTAGAACAGCTTCACTCCCTAGGTTTGTATGTGAGGGCTTTTTGGTTTGCAAATTCTTTCTCATTTCTGTAGATTATAGTTGGATTTTACGATTTCTTTTAGATCTTCATCGATTAAACAAAGTATATTGGATAAGTTGATGGTAGAAGTTGAAGCGAATCTTGGGACTGCTATGACATACACACTTTTTGAATATGCCAAAGATAATAAAGAGGTGTTCATGGAAAATCAGCCTGTTAACACTGTGGTAAGTAGATAAATTCAGACTTTAGTCCTTTGCTTTTAAAACTGAACAGAAAGAAAGGTTATTACAACTCTGAGTATTTCACAGCTCTGTCTTTAAGTGGTTAATCAGTATTTTGGGTGTACACACGTTAGCAGCTAGTGACACACAGAGGGTATGGTGCCACAATGCCCCGTGGTTGTAATTGTTATATGTAATTGGTGTTTTGCTGTTACACCAAAATGTTTGTGGGACACAGGTCGGTCCTACAGAGTAACATAAAAATGGAGACTTGGAGCAGAAGCAAAACGTGAGCTGAGAGGTGTTTGCTGGAGCAGGGGTGTGTAGCAAACTACTGCAACCTTCCTGGGATGCAGTGCTCCTCCAGGATCTTGAACTAGTCAGGCTGGTCTATTTGTGACTTCTGTGTTGTGAAAGGGTATTATTTGCCATTGTAGTGCTGCAGAGGTGCTTTGAGGAAAAAGGAGTGGTTTCAGTGTTCGGGAAGTTGTGACTTCTTCAGACTAAATCGCATGCCATGTTTAAATTTAAAAAACGTAAAAGGTGCCCTTTGCAGCTCTGGAAGGGAGTAATTCTAGTCCCCAACACATGTTTTTTAAAACTATAGTCATGATTATATGCTGATTAAAAGCTGCAGGAATGCTGACAGCATTGCTTCTTCTGACAGTCAAGATACTTTGATATGTGAGGTTCAGTTATCACTCACAGAGGTATCTGTGGAACCAGTATGCGAAATATTAACAACCATTTTTATCCTTCTCAGACTTCAGGAAGCAATAGTATTGCAATTGGGACTCCTGATGTGCCAGCAAGTAAGAAAAAAGACAAAAAGGAGCATTTATCCAAAACCCAGAAACGAAAGCTAGCCGATAAAACAGGTTTGTTCACTATAATACTGGGTTTTTTGAGCAGTACGAGAATCCAGATTTTATAGCCGTGACAGCTTACTCTGTCAGAGTTATAATCGGTAGTTTTTAATTTATAAGATGAACTACTTTAAGTCTGTGGTCTCTGTGTTGTTTGTTTCAGATGAATCATTGTTACCCCAGATGTTAGTTCTGGTCAAGCAAATTTCTGTAGAGCAGGGATTTCAAAATGTCAGAGGCTTTCTTTTATTGTGGGGATTTTTTTAACTGCAATTTGTGACAAAAGTGAAATTAAAAAAAATTGTTGTGGGAGGAGAGCATTTGGTACTTGTAAAAATTCACTTACAACAAAAGACATGGTTTGTTGATGGGCCCTTGTAAATAATTTGTATTATTAAAAACATAGTTTCTAGATGAAAGTATTTGCTTTGGAACCCAAAATACAACATTTCATTTGGTTTATATCCTCTAAATAGAGATGCTTCTGCAGATACTTTATGCTTTCAATGAAATGGTAGGGTTTTTTTGATTGAAAGGCATTCAGTCTTTCAACTGATCTTGCTGATGACATTTAAGCGTTCAACCTTAATTTTCAATTATAGGTAATACAATCCTATTACAGCAATAGGCTGTACCCTTTGCTAGCAATTTCGGCATATAATTTACCTAACCGAATGTATGATTGGCAGGTTGAATGTTGACCATATAAAGGAAAAACTTTGACAGAATGCATCATTGCTGGTCAGCCCAGCTCATGTTGGACTTGTTTTCTAAATTAGTCAGATGGATTGAGATGGTTTTGTTTAAACAGAATTGCTTTGAAGAACAAGGTGGTTTAAAGACATTGATATCTGTTTTTGTCCTCATTGCTTTGTAGTGGAGAAATACAGCCTTTTGGATCTTTAGAATTTTGTGTGTTGATTCCTCTTAGCTCATGTGCTGAAAATCAAACCTTCTTATTCTGCAGATAACAAAGGGGAGCTTCCACGAGGGTGGAACTGGGTGGATGTAATCAAGGTAATGTGACTGTATTATGAGCAGTATTATGAAAATACTGCATATGTACATTAAAAAGTACTTGTACTTACAGCTGAAGAAAACTAATCTGATCTTTTTTTCTTGCTTTTCTTCCTAACTGTGTTTGAATTTGACTGTGGTGTCATTTCTGCATGTGTCCAGCATGTAAGTATTTTCAAGTTATCTTTTTTAATGTTTAAAAGATTTGTAGGAAATAGTGAGGACTGTTGCTCGTTTTGGATTCTAATTTACATATTTCTCAAATGCTTTAAAATGCTTAATCCTTCTGAATATTGGCATCAGAAGGACTTTGATTCCTCATTGAACTTTGTTGGTTAGTCCTTGTTTTTATTTATTGAGCAATTTTAATTTTATGATGAGAGGGCTTTGCTAGCCAAATGCATTGCAAAAATTCCGCCTTCATAGGGCAGTGAGATGTAAAATAAAGTTAGTGGTGCGGACAGGTACCTGAGGGCAGTGGATAAGTAAACAGAAAAGGGGAACTGTCCCAAGTGGGAGCACCTTACTGTCTCCTACAGGCCTGAGCATTCTCTGCTGCAACTCCTCCAGCAAATAGTTCTTTTCTACTTGCTCCCTCAGCATTTGTTTCTTCCCCACTCTTTTCTTTGCTCATTCTGTGGAAACCAGTATAGCTGCTTGACAATTTTGAAAGCGAACTGTTTTATTTTACACAACTATAAGTAATTCTCGGTGTAAAGCCTAACACTGAGCAAATAAATTGTTATGGTAGTTTTGGAGACAGTCCTGAGTTAGAAGTGGCTGTGTGTAGCGGATGTCTTAGATTCCAGATGGACATGAAATTAGATTTTCCATTTAGTAATTATAAACTTAGCTTGAAAAAGTGAGAAATAGTAAGTTAATATCTGGGTTTGTATTGTGTAAATTTCTATATGGGAATTCTATGAGAGATGTGTGAAGACTTTTTGCATTACTTCATCTTTTTTATTTTGGAGAGCTTGTGGTGGAGTCTCCAAATTAAATGCAAACACTACCCTGAGGTTCTTCTGGGGTTGTGTGGCTTTTTCTTTTTTTCATCAACTTTCACATTCAGGAAATAAGCTCATTTAGTGTTTAAGCTTAAGAAATGATTTTTGATGCTTTTCAGTCTCTTGGCAAAATAGCACAATCAGTCTGTATTATGAATTAAATATACATGTGTTCTGTGTAAGATGGAGATAATGTTCTTTACTAATAAATGGAATGGCAGTCTAAACTTTGAATACTTTCTTTTTGTGTCTCTTTTATAGTTAAGCAAAACTGGTTCTAAAGATGATGAATAAAGGACTTTGGTACAAGAAAACTCCACCTTTTAATACAGTGCAATTTTGGGTCACCATCTTTCTCTTTAATAACTTTCATATTTGTTAAAGTAAATATTTTATAAAGCTCAATTTCTGAACTTACAGACCTAGTCACATGAGTTTATCTAGAGACTATGTAGTCTTTGGGACAAAAAAGCAACCAACAAACTTGCCTTAAATGAAGGTTAGAATGTGACAAAAGATGTAGAGAGCCAATGTGGTAAAGTGAATAGTGCTATACGCAGTGTTTATTAATTTATATTTTACTCTGTAGTAAAATCCTGTTATAGTGAACCCAATGATACTGTAAACATTTTCTGGTGTTCTTACTCCAACTGAAGAAAAAAGCACTATAACAGTGATTGGTCACTTGACAGCGTAATTCATCAAAATAAATTATTCTCTGGAAACAAGACCTTTGTCATTTGTTTATCTAATACGAATGCGGAAGGAGAACATTAAAATTGTTGCATTGCAATACATATTTCACTAGTTACTGGCAAAAGCAAGGCCAGATATTCTGGTCTGCTCAAAAATGAGTGGTTGTAGCAGGAGTATGTCTTCTTTATTCTCTGTCATATCCATCTGTTAGTCTCTTCCATGTGCATCTTTACAGATGGTGGATATCTGCAGGGAGGGAAAAGTGCTTTCTTGCATGTGTCTTGGTGAGTGTTGGGATTTTATAGCTCTTTCATTGGAGAAATGGGCTTGGAGGCCCACAATCAGTGGTGGGACAGTGGAAGTCAGCGCTGCCAAATGTGTTGGGGGAACTCTTTTTTTTTTTCCCCTAGTCTGCTCTCTTGTATTGGAAAGAGAAGTTATCTTTACTATATGAACAGTTACTGAACACAAGATGCCTTAATGTCCTTTATTATTTTTGTTTGTTTTGAGATGAACTTTAATAAATGCCTATTTATCTGCTGTGGTATGAGTTTCTTTTTTTCAAAACTGTGTGTTATCTACTGATCTTCTAGGGCCAAGTTTGACCTTGCAAAGGATTTTCTATTACAAAGAAAGCATTCTTAAAACCTGGTGGAAGAATTCTCTCTTCCCTCTCAGTGTATGTTCACACGGTTACAGGGTAGCTGTGTTTATTATTGATAAGAGGGTCAGTCGTCCCACTGAGAGTTACAGGAGAATGTCCATTACGTTCAGCACTCACAGCAAGTCCAGTGTCTCTTTCAAAGAGTGCACTCCACTGCACCTGCTAGGTACAGCGTTTGGTGAGAGGGATGTTAGAGGTGGATGCTGGAGGCTGTTGGGAGCCTTTGCAACCAAGAAAGGATGGCTTATGTGACTGTCCTATTTGGGCTTCAATTGATGGAAGTGTTTATGCTACTCTGTTTTGAGAGAGCCAACATACAGTACTATAGTTCTCTTATTTCTGGAGGATAAGCTAAATATATTGCAAATGTACTGCTTCTCTTCATTATATATTTATTGAAGCAAAAAGGTTACGTGAAATGTTGTGACTGCAGGTGAAGGAAAAAAAGTACTGGATTTGTTCTGTGGTTTTCACTCCTCTGAAGAGGCTGTGAAGAGATCTGAAAGAAAGATGGTCTGTACTGCTGTCTTCCAACAAGAAGATCTAGTTTTTGCTGAAATGCTTGAGTTAAAATCAGTGAATGTATGTGCTTCTCTAATAAGGAAAATGCTAATCCTCAAAGAATTCTTAATTCCAGGAAGTCATGGTTTCTTTTTGAACTCAACTTGCATTTACTAAAAGCCAGGAAAGTACATAAGGGAGGGCTTCTTGAAAGTGACACAGTCTTGCCTTTAACATAACCTGGAGACTCATGGCTGCAGTTTGAGCAAGACTGTCTGGCAGGGAGTAACATTGTGGGGAGAAATAGCTCTGCTACTACTGTAACAGGGAAGCGCATTTCGTGTTAGTCTCTGCTGGCATCAGAATGAGCAGAGCTTTCTCTATTCACAAGTTCTCCAAGGGGAACTGGCTTGTCTTTGCCAGCGTCCTTGGTTTATAAATCAAGTTGCCATGACAATTTAACTAAACGGGTTAGTTAAGGAGGGTGGGCTAAGGACAACTAGGAACCACATCTCTTGCTTTTATAGTGTTACTGTTATAGCGGCAAACTTAACCTTGTGAAATGCCTGATTTTTTTAGCTCCCAGTCTGCTTTAAATCACACCTCCTTGTGAAAATACCCGAACAACCTCCTGTGGTTCTGTTAGTAAACGTGTGTTTGTTTGCAACTCTACTTTCAAGGAAAATATTTTTCATTGTGAATTTTTGTGTCAGTTCTGTGCTTCTGTGTAAATGTCAAAAGGTAATTTCTGTAGTTAAACCCTTTTCTCATACAGCACAATGGTTGGAAGAGCAGGGTCACTTCAGGAGTTCAGGTGCTTGATCTTATGGAGAGGCTGGAGCACTGACAATTGAGGGTCAAAATATGTCATTATTCTTATCAAGTAAAGCACAACTACAAATGAGGATCATGGACTGCTGAGGGAATCCTAAACTGGTGAAAAATGCGCTACCACTGCCTTGTTTTAGTAAAAAACCATTGACAGTGGAAAAATGGTGGTTTATGCTTTATTTCAGTAGGGCGAGAGTCTCTTCATTGTAGGACTACACCGCCTATTGAAACTCATGGGCTTTGCAGTAGCGCTTTGGTTGGCCTGAGAAGACGAGTGTTGATACTAGTAACAGTAAAATAAAAGTAGCAAGTGTCCAAAATGCAGGGTGGCTAAAAAGGAATTTGTCTGATTATGGAACTTTCCATACTGCATGGATACGATTTGCCTTACTGAAGCACTGTTTGAAAGAGCTTTTTAAACAAATACTTTTTCTCTCTAGCATTGCTGCAGTAACCAGTTGGAAATCTCATCCAGTCAAGCACAGTTTACTCCATTCCTCTTTTTCAAACTTGCCTCTGAGCATCTTTCCTGGAGAGAAACCTGGTGCAGAAATTGGTGGTGGCGATGCCAGTGCTTAAATGAGATTTTGTGGGGTTTTTCTCTATTGAAATGTGACTTGAAATATTTTTTCTCTTCAGTCTTTTAGTGCACATTTGAATTGGTGAATATTCCCAGTGCATTTGAAAGTTAGTTAATTTTAAGCTATGCATTTTTTTTTTGTCACCTGGCCATCATTTTGTGGTTGGTTTGCTTGCTGTTAAGGAAATGGGGAGTCTCCTCTCTCTCTGCTTACCTCCTCCCTACCTTTCTTTTTCCCCTCTGTCAGTCCTTAGGGTACCCTGGTGCACATCACTAGGCAGTGCAGTTTCCAGCCTCAACTTACAAGAGCTACTAGCATAGGGTATGTGCAGGTTTTGCTGTAAAATTATTTGGTATCTCTGAAACACAGTGACCTGTTCCCCAAAATCTGTCCATCTCTTTCTGAAGAATACAAAAAGAAGTATGTCAGGCTCACAAGAACTGTCACTGTCGCATTGGTGCTTTATAACTTTATTTCAAATGAAACTTCAAATAAGTCTTTAGTTGTATTTGTGTGATGTTAAATACAATTCAGTGCTGTTTGTTTGTACCAAGACCAGAGATGCCCCATTGCACTGTAATGTATCAAATAGAGAGTAATGCAGACTGTCTTTAAGGAGGCGGGTGAAAGTGTGACAGCAGTGATCACTTGGCAGCATGTACCTAGCATATCCTGCTCACCCCCTTGGTCAGCCTGGCGCAGCTGACTTGGAAATCAAGGCTGCTAATGTTTGCAGTACTCCTGCAACTGGTTGTGCTTGGGGTGGATAGATAAAGCATGCACAACTGATGAGTGGTGAGATTCTGGTGAGTGAAAGGGCAGTAAGAAAAAAACATTCCTGCATATAGAGCCTTTGGTAGAAGTGCAAATCTAGGGAAACTATACTTCCATCTGATGCAATACAAGTGGGTTTGGGTTATATTGTGAACTTCATGCCATGAAAATCATAGAACTGGTCTGAAACAGAAATAGTTTGGAAATTGTTTCCTTCAACTATGTTTTGTGTGGGAATTCTGGGTGGACTGGAGAAGAGAGTGGAGGGGGCAAAACATCCTCATATGCAAACCTTGAAGAGCATAGGGGGTAAATGTTTACTGCTGCAGGACAAAGGAGTGAAACAAAAGTTGAACTTGTGGTTGCTGAGCTGTAAATTCTCTCATGAGGTTGAGCTATGACAAAAGCCAAATGGATTGTAGATTTTCTGTCTGTTGCTGTCACCTATTCTTTCACTAGCATGGATTTGACTTCATCACAGAATGGGGCTGATCCATGATTATGAGAAGAATTTCTATTCATCTGACTTAATGCTTGCTGTTACTCTCTTTTTGAGCCTATGGAAGTGACCTGTGAAAGTCTGGTGTACTCTCAGAAATAACATCAAGACAAAACCTATTGAGGAGGCTCTGGAAAAGTCATGTTAGAAATCTGATGTGGGTGAAAGAAAGAATTAACTGTTTCTCTTCCTCTCTTCTTCATTCAGAGCAAAGTGAGAAGTGACTCGAAGTGGCTGAATTACACTAGATACATGAGAATCCATATCCCAACACCAGTGTCCTGTGTCAGACTGAAAGTTTGACTAATTTAAAGTGTTATCCCTTAGTACTGTGTTTGAGCATTCATGGTTCTTACATGGTTTGAGTATTCAAGTTTACAATACAGCAGAAATTTGTCAGCTCTTACTGTGATTGCCTACTGCAAGTTGCTTATATTGTGAAATAGGATAAGTCACAGCAATGAGAAAGAAAGCCAAACTGCAACTGTACAACCTTAGTGGGGAGGAGTGCAGTTGAATATGTGTCTCTGAGGGCATAATTTCTTCTGCGGTCTCTTTATTACTGCCAATGATCAGTGAAAGGGAAAAGATAGTCTTGGATGAGTTTGGAAGATCTCATTCAAAGAAAGATAATCTTTCATTTCTTAAACAGTTACAGTGTCATTGAGAGGCAATAAACATAAACATAGTCTTGTATGGAGTCACTCTTAGAGCAGGATCTTACTTTAAATCAAGTAAGTGTTTCCATAATACATTTTATGATATCCTGCAGGAAAAAGAAACACAAAGAAAGCATTACTATCTAAAGAACTGCTGTTTCCACCATAGGGAGCCATTTAATCTCTACTTACAGGTAGGACAATTGACCTTGAAGAGAGACATTTTATAATAGTACAGGGAAATTGTAGCAGCCAGTTCACAAAAAGTACATGGCCTTTATAGGTAGTTAACAAATTTGCACAGCTTTATCAGGTTTATATTTTTCTCTGAAGATCAGCACTAGAATATTACCAAGTTTTAGTTATCTGGCGTACAGCATGATTATGATATTCCCCCCATCTCCACCATATGTTTTTAGATGATAAAAAGTACAGGATGTAGTATAGAAATGTATTTCCTAGATTAAAATAGTGCTGAAGTTGCAAATCCACTTAAAGGACGAAAAACAGTCTTACTCAGAAGTAAGGATGTGCCAGAATTAAAGCTGCCTGTGTGGTGTTCATATGAGAAAGAATGCATAGAAGATTTTCTTTCTATAGCTACATGTTTTGGGGATTTTGTTTGCAGTATTTTTTTCCCTGGTGGTGTCCAAGCAGATGCTCAGTGCTTTGCTTCCCAGTGTCCCTGTTAGTAGGAAAGTAGTACAAAACCTTGAGTTTTAGAATGCTCCTGAATCTGACAAGGGACGGAAGTTTTCACTTTGTAGAAGTAAATAAAGTAACAACTGCTCGAGGAAAAAAGGGAACATTTGAAATCGGATGAATAGACATAGAGGGAAATTAATTTGCTTTAATAAAACTGATTGGATCTCAGTGGCTTTATTGCCTGTTTTAGGGTACGTCTCCATGCAGTGGATCTGTGATATATAAATGCTTATGGATGACTTTAGGTGACTATTTAGCTACAGGATATGTGATTAAGCATTGCTTTCAATAAATCTGTGTTACAGAAGTCAGTGCAGATTCTAATGTGTTGTTAATGAGCTCTAGTTCCATCCCTTTTCATTTGTTGGAAGGAGAGGGGATATACTGCTTAATTTTCTAGGACAAAAGAAATACACATATATGCTGTCAACAAGGGCTACCTAGACTTGGTTAACAGGCATTACAGTCAATCTTAAAGAGCCAAAAAGGTGAAGTTCTACAAGATAACTGTAGTAGCTTATATGAATGTGGATCTAGTATTTTTTGTAACTTCCTTTCTT
>JAOEHX010029467.1:10622-24400 GCA_025448015.1 Bolborhynchus lineola
CTTTTGATGCAGCCCAGGATACGGTTGGCTTTCTGGGCTGCAAGAGCACACTGCCGGCTCATGTTCATTTTTCCATCCAACACCCCCAAGTCCTTCTCTGCAGGGCTGCTCTCAGTCTCTTTTCTGCCCAACCTGTAGCTGTGCCTGGGATTGCTCCGAATCAGGAGTAGGGCCTTTGCACTTGGCATGGTTAAACTTCATCAGGTTGTCATTAGCCCACCTCACAAGCATGTCAAGGTCCCTCTGAATGTCATTCCTTCCCTCCAATGTATCAACCAAAAATCCAAGTTATTTCAAAGAGATATGATATAGGATGTGTTATTGCTAAGGACAGATTCTTGTAGAATTACTTCTATGCAGTTTCTCTCCAGTGTATACTAGTTTCCTACTACACAAGCACAGTGATTTATATAATCAGGGTTGTGACCAAGAAACAGAAATAGATGATCCAAATGAAAATATAGTGAACTTAGAGTGTTCGGAAAACATGAAAATATTCACGTGCAGTTCTTCACCTTTTTCATATTGTTTCCTCTATTTTTGTATTAAATGTATTGAGGTTTTCTGGACCATCTCCAGATTGAGCATATTTTTCCATTAGTGAGCTAACCAAAATTACACCTAGTTAAATAAAAAGTCTTATAACACCAAATGGTATACAAAAACTCAATTAACTTCAAGTAGACTTTTCTCATGTGGCTATCACTGCACTATCTGCACAGTTTTGTCAAACAAGCCGAAAGGTAGGTTGAGATTAATGATGCTTGGAGATATGCATTTAGATTAGTATGAACATTTTTTTCTTTCTTTTTTCGATGTAAAGTCAGTGAAAATATCCTGAAACTATTTGCAAATATAGGTTGAATTTACTGAGTAGATCTGCCTGGAAAAAGTGTTTTGGGGAAAATTCACAAAAATGGTAGTCAAAGAGATTGACTGAAAAAATGCAGTCTTTTTTCTATCCCCTGGGTTAAAGCACTGCCATAGGATACAGAATGCCTTGGGTCCCATCTCTATGTATTTTGGGAGTAATATGAATTCATTCGCCCTACTTCCCAAAAGAGTGTCTTACTTTTCTGGAATAGAATTACATACCAAACCCTCTTAGCCCCTCAAGCTGAAGAAAAGTACATTAGAAGTCAGTGAGACAGATAACTGGAACATATCACAGGCACTTTCACATAGGAGTTAGGAGGGAGGTAATTTACCATGTTAGAGGAGGAAGGCCTATAGTCTATTCTTGGGTGAATCTTTAATCATAGGTCTGAAACAGAGCTGTAGCAGTGGTGACACAGAGATCATCTTCCCACTTCCATTCCACTAGTTCAGTAAGAGCTGTTAACATTTTGAAACACATCTTTTTGCCTTTTCCATTTACAGAACTAGCTCTTCTCCCTTTTCCAGCCTCAAAATATAATCATGTTCCTAATTCAATTCACCATTGTGTAACTGAGATGCAGAATTTTTTGGGAAGCAGACTGCTGGCTTTTATGAGATCACCCACAAAATGTGGTTATTTTAAAAAGAAAGGCACTTGTTACTTAGCAGCAGCATGCATTCCTGCATTCCTTCATGGTACTCCACAGCTAGCATAGTTTGCAGACTTCACTATTTTTTTCCTTCTCTTCCCCCCACCCTACCGTTTTCTGTTTGTTTTTTTTTGGTTTTTTTTTTTTTTTTTTTTTTTGTAACCATGATGAAATTTGTGAAACTTTTCCCTCCATAAGAAAGATTGTGTGAAACAGAGTGAAACAATATAACAACAGTCACAGACTGGTATCTTGACATTGCAGTTCAACGTTTCTGAGTGAAAGCGCTGATACCTGCTAGTTCTGTAATATGTCTGTGTAACATTATGATACATTTATCAGAAAGCTGTAATTGGGTATCACTTCACTGTGACTGGCTGCAATTTCACCCACTGACAAAGTGGCTCTTCCACCCAGGGAATCTACAGAATTCAGACTCACTGCAGCAGAATCCAGCTTGCTGACAGTGATGTACATTGCACAGGAGACAAAGGTTTCTTTCACACAAAGGCAAAAAGATCAAGCTGTTTCATTATATGTCCATGGGGAAATAGCACAGTCTAAAGATGCCCATATCAAAAGATACAAACTTGTAATGACAAATTCACACAAGCTATATTTCATCTTTTCATGTTCTGGTGTTTTGTGATAGAAAGCTGGCTGGATGGCAAAAATACGAGCACAACCCATCTTTAGTTATAGATACTGCTACAGCATTTTATTTAAATTTTCTTGCATTCAGATTGTTTTTTTCTTCTGTGCTCAGAATATGTGTACTGTATCTTTCTTTTGAGACTGCACTCAATTTATTAGTTGTAACCACATTGTGACCAAAACAAAGCAGACATATAATGGATCAAAATGAAACTATACATTTGATCTCTTTGATGTTTCTATTCAGAAGAACCAGTGCAACAAAAGAACCAGTTAACAAAAATCACGAGTCTGAAACAATTTTCCTGTTCCTATGCAAAGTGAAGATCTTTGTCATCTCCTTCTACAGGAGCTACAGTTTAGGTTCTTATAGCATTTAGTCAGAAAAATGCATGAAGTTTGGTGGACAGCACAGCAATAAAATTGTATTGTAAGAGGCATTCTGCCTGCTCCCTTGTGCTTGGAGCATCAAGGAAATATTTTTGCTGAAGTATGCTATGAACAGTTCTGCAGCCAGAAATGGTTATATTTGTTTCCCCTAACTTTTTGCATTCATCTAGTTATCAAAAAGGCTTTAAATAAGTGTTTTATCAGTTCCTCCATTGATATCTGCTTTGATAAATTCTTACTAGAAGGTGCATTTTTAAGATTGATGGAATTCAGCAAGAGTTATCTTGATTTTAGGTTAGCCTTCAATAACTTTGGAACAATTTAAACTAGTGTCAGCCACATCTAATATAATTTCAAGGGAATTGACCACATTCTCTGTGAAAAACCATTTATACCTGAAGCAACTCCAGTGATGTGTACGTCTAGTATAACTGTGCTGACATCATGTAACTGTGCTTGCACCATTGCATGTGAGAGTTACTTTCCCCAATGTAACAATCACACTCGTGCAAGCAGACAAGCTAGCTAGGCATTTTTTAGGCTTCTTCATACTATGCTCTCCTTTGTAGAGGCAAATCTAAAATGTGTCACTTCCTGAAAAGCATTGGATCCATTGGACTGGATAGCATGAGTGCAGTCGCTGCGGCTATACTTTGAGGAGTGATCTCTTGAGGTCATTTGGTACCTTTAGAGAACAGAGTGGTTTCCATGCATCCCTGAGCACAATGCCAAAGACTTTAGAAGTGAGCATACTGGTGTAGTGCAGAGGTATGGAACTAAATTCAGTGTCTTCATTTACAGAGCTGAAGTTGTCTTGAGCAGTTTAAAAATGCCAATGTTCTCTACTCAGGACAAACTAGATGAGATGTACTCCACCTGCTTCTCACAGATACGACTTTATAGTGAGCTGTTCTCTGTTGCTAAGACAATGCAATCCAGACAGAGCATACCAGTGAACTGAGCTCTGAAGTTACAATTATGGTTATATACATATATACATACATACATTTATATGTAAATATATACATATCATCAGGGTAAAGAAAGAACCTTTTCTGCTTCATAGTTATTCTCTTGCTGGAAGGATATACAACAGTGGGTCACAGCACTTACCTCACTCATTTTTTGAATCTGGAAAAACTACGGAGGACCCCTAACAACACTCAGCTGCTTCACTGACTATCAGTATGAATATAACAGGCACATGCTAGGCTGGCTGTGCAGACAGGATAAAATGGTTGAAAAATTTGCAAACCAGCTTCTCTCCCTCTAAATCAAACTACCACTTCCCTCAATAACTAAATGATCAAAACCATCAGTTTTTTTACCAATACTTTCATGTCATCAGGATCAAATAAGAACAAGTTCTTTGTGACTATTAACATAGTGGGACACCCTCCACCCCCAGGTTTCTTCCTTTAAGACAAAGTCATTTTGAAACGAAAAGGAAAGTATTGCAGATGGGAATCACTCCAGAAGGAATCTCACACCACACTTGTAAGAACATAACACTACAATAGTGGAAAAGAAAAAGGTCTGATTTAGCTCAGCATCGTCTCTGATGTGGAAAAAAGCGAAGGAACAAGGCAAGCCTACAGTGATACATCCTGGATATCATTTGAGGTGTCAAGGACTCGGAGACTTCCTGACCTGGAGGTTTCATTTGGACCACTGCACTTACTAGCACTTATAGACCTGCCATCAATGAACATGCCTGAGAGGTTTTGAAATTCATTTAGATTTTTGGTTTACAGAATATCCAGCACATTTAACTCCACAATTTAATTACATACTAAGTGAAAAAGTACTTTGTTTATTTTAAACCTCTTACCTGATAATCTCATTACGTGCCTCCTCATCTTCCATTATTGTTATGTTTTCTGCCTTTACAGTATTTCTAGTTGTTCACAGTACTGCAGAGCCACTGTCACCATCTTGTTTGTTTAATTGACAATATGACCATGATCACATTCTTTCTATTCAGGCATGAAAGGTCATTTCATAAAGATTTCATGCTATGTTTTGATACAGCAAAATTCACTCACACTATGCTACCCTATTTTAAGGCATGGTAAATCCTGCTATTACATTGGCTTACTAATTATCTTTCAGTCAATAAATTTCTGACATACTTATTACACAGAATCTTGAAATTCAGTTGTTGCCTCTTATTTTTTTGACTTTGAATATATATAGAGGGAGGATCATTGATACCTCTGGTGTTGTTTTGCTACTTATTTCATTTAATCTTTATTGGGATTACATTTGTTTGGGTAGATATTCACTGCTAGGTTAGAAAGCTTTAATTTCAATTTTCAGGTATGTGTCATATTAAATACGTGCTGCTCTATATCTGGCAACTTTCCATACATTTTAACCTTCCCTATAATTTGAACTGTAAGTAGCCCAACCTATGCTGAGTTAGGTGAAGTCTGTGTCTTTTGGATGGGTTCAGTCTAAATGTTTTTCCAGTTTTTAAATCCTCCTACAACAAATGTGGGTGATTCCCTACATGTGATCTGGTATCCTACATCATGAAATTATGTGAATGAAACTGGGAACATTCCAAATCTTGTTAAAAAGGAAATTCTCATCTTTGGCCTACATTTGGGTAACATTTTACTTCTGAGTCTTGTCTTTTACTCTTTTTTATGTCAGATATCCGTACATACCATACTCATCACAGTAATTAGTCCCCTGTGAAGATGATGTCTAAATGCCTTGGATGCTCCAGCACATCTTCATTTAGTACAGTCATTCAGTCCTCACTGAAAACTACAGGCTTTGTCACTGATACAGATAATCTGATAATGTAGTTATATAGCCTATCTGTTCTAATCTATGTATGGAGTACATATACTGCAAGAATATATAGAACTTCCTTAATCTAATGACCCTCTTTAGGAGCCCTTCTATGGGACAACATCATTACCTTTAAACCCACATGTTGCTACATTTTCTTCTTCCTTAATGACCCCGAGACTGTTATACTGGAATACAGCCTGTTCCCTGATTTTCTTCAAAGATTTACTTGGCTACATCTCTGAACCCTTTTGCTCCCTGTTTTTCAGAACTAAATTGCCTGCCACACTTGGTATAGTATTTGTTTCCCTTATTTAGAAATATGCATACGTACCCAGGCACACAAATAAACCATGATTTGAAAGCATATTTTTGCACAACACTGAAAAATATTACATTGCTCTGATCTCAGGTGTGATTCATTACAAGCTGGTATTTTGAACACTGACATACGCCATAAAACAGAACTGTAAAATGTTGTTTTGATATTGTGGTTTATCTGACATTCATGAAATGCTAAGGGCAATGGTAGTGGTGCCCTTAAAGACTAGAAAAGTCAGAAAGGGGAGAGGCTTTATTGATTACTTTTAATTTGAAAGCATGTGATGCAAAAATATGCAAAATCATTTTTATTTAGTAAATCTTTTACTTGGGTTTCAAATTATACAGTCTATTCTACACTGTGTGTTATACCGATTACTATTTACCTAAAACATGTTGCAGATATTCCACTCTTCACATCAGTGAAAGCAACAAATTAATTCTGAAGGTGATTGTGTGTTCTCCAACTCTTTCAAAGTATTTTTGGAATAACAGTTCAGAAACAAAAGAAATATAGTAATGTCTTCAAACAGCTTTGGGAGAAAAGTATTAAATTCATGTTTTTCTTTCCAGCAGCGCTGAAAACAGTTTATGACAAAAAAGAAAATAATATTTTTTTATGTTTCCTATGTGGTTTTAACAGTTTTGGAAGACTATCTCTTGAACTTGAGAGACAAATGATTCCGTGTTTTTCTTCTACTGATATGAATTAAAAATAAACAAACTGCCTTTTTTTCTTCATGTGTAAGATTTTACTTTTTTATGGCCAGTAACTCTACTTCTTTTAAGCACACAGAGATGCTAAAAAGTCCGGTGCTCTGTTGGATTCTTCATTATTACACACCAGCATCTTATAGCTGGAAGTCTGAAGTACATAGAACAAAAAAGAAAAGGCATTTTTCAACATTTTACAACATCTGCCTAGGAGTGCTCTAAGGAAGTGAAAGAGGCAATATGGACCTTCTTTATGGTCAGCCTATTAATCAAAGGACAGATTCAATTCCACTGAATTTTGACTGAGTAGGTTCTACAAGACAAGGATAAGCTGCAGTGATTTTAGCTTCCCATGTAAATCGACCATTTATAAGCAGAAGAAGAGCTGGTAAGCACAGCGTGATTGGCTTGGAGGAAGAAATATTAGTGCATATTATGAAGAAAAGTGTCTTAATGGTCCTTCATTGCAACATGGTATTTGGCTATTTGTCTTCCCTTTTTTGGTACTGTTAGTGGCAATCTGTCCACTTTAATAATTTGCATCAATGGTCTTCCCCCAGTGTTATAAATGTGTCAAGGACAATATTTACCTTTGAAAAAAAATTTTTAATTTTTTTTTACCTAAAATTAAAAGCAGACTATTTTTCTCTGCTTAAAATTTACATGTAACCATATCTATTTAATATCCTAAAGCCCATAGTCTTGGGAAAAGATGACAATGAACACTTGTACTTATACATTCAACAATTCATAGCTATTTCCACTTGCAACTGTAAGTTAATAATTATAAGACTAAAAAGGAAGATGAACATTAACTACAGTGTTTAAAGAAAAAAAAAAAAAACAGACACAGAAATAAATAAATATGTTATTAAAATAATTCTTTTGACCACAGTGGATCAGGCAATTAAAATATAGGTAATATAACCAAAATTTTCAGATGTATGATGGACAAGAATGAGGTGGCATATATGGCCATTATTCTTCCTCTTTCATTTTTGAAACTCACAGTTTGTATCTTAAGAATCCAGTAGTGCACCAGATAGTACATATGACTGAAAAAAGAGGTGAAAAGCCAGGATATAAGGTACCAGATCATAAATGATATTTAGGAGTGTCAGATGAGAAAACATGTCTGTCTTTAGAGTTCATGGAAGTTGTTTTTAGATACTACCATTAGACTAACTGAATAAGACTGATAGAAACATCTCTACAGTCACAGTCCAGTAATGTCTCAATTTTTCTTTTGCCTTTAGTATCTTTTCCTTAATCAAGTGGCAACTGACTGTTCTTTATGCTGTGGGCACCTTTTTTTTTTTTATAAAGCAGATATATTTATGGAACTTAGTGACAGCATAATATCAGTTACTATATCTTATGCAAAGCTAAGAAAGCTTTCCAAGAAGTGCTGTCATTTAGTTTGTCAGTTTGTCAAGCAGAGCAAAAAAGCGACATCTGCCTGGTAACCTTGGCTGTAGTGTGCTAGGCTGAAGTATGGAAGGCATAGATTTTTGTGGTGATGATATTTTTCAGTAAATATGCCATTACTAATAAAGGCCACAAGGTTTGTGTTGGCCTGACAGTGTGGGAACTCAGGACTTGTCTCACTGTACTGATTTGTTTCAGTTATGACAGCAGTTATATAGCACACTAAATGTGTTTCAGCTTAGCTTTAGTTTACAGTAAAAACAAGTAGTCATTCTGTGTGTGAACTGAACTTTCTGACTGCAGAATAAAATGCAATGTGGGAGAGTGCAGGCACACTATAATACCAGAGGTCCCCACAGGAAGCACAAACTGCAGATAATACAACCACAAATCACAAACAAAACAAATCACAGTCAATCAGTGGTCACTAAATGCTTGTGACCTTGTAAATCAATTAAAACCAGCTGCAGAGCTAACAGAAAACTGATCCATCAGGAACTGAAGAAAACAAATGGCATGTGAGCAGACTGTGTTAACACATATAAAAATAAAACCAAGCATACTCAACACCAAGGAGGCAGCAGCCTCCACCCTGAACACTGCACTTTTCCTGTTGATGCCCCAGGATGCTGCTGTCTTAATGTAACCCATCCCCCCATTCTGCTTGAAGAAAATAGACACCATCAGCGTAGGACACAGAGGAATTCAGTACAGGGAGTGCAATACCAGAGAAAAGGGACAGATACTAGGAAGCTTTTTTATAACCATTTTACCTGTATTATTAATGAAACTTTTCTGTATCAATTTGATTTATGATTTTTGGTAACTGTAACTGAAGTAACAGGAAATATTTGTCTTTTGATTAGCCTGTTAAGATCTGAATTAGACTAACAAAACACCCTTACCTCTACATATGCTTGTTTCTTCTTCCCTGCAACAAAATTTTGAGTGCTACTATAGACACAAAATTGGAAACTGCAGAAATTTCCAAAGGCCCACTCCTGGTATTATACACAGACTAAATGTTTGAATACTAGTAGTACTTGCAGGGGAGAAGGAATATTCTAAGTAGCTGGCTGAAGGTAATGTGTACTTCTGAATCAGTCACACTGTATAATTGTAGAATTGACAAGAATGGGCTCATAATTTTGACGGATGGAACTTGTTTTATTTTCATTTATTTGCAGCATATTATATGCTAAGTTTCTTTATGAGAATGAGAAAGGTCAACCTGCAAAAACGTGACTGCTTGCTTCACCCTAGCAAACAAAGTGGAAAGAGAGTATCTAAAAAGAAGGATGATCACTTATTGCCCAGAAGCATTTGGGCATACACAGCTAAAAGGTGCAACAGAGAGTGTGAGAGTTCAGGTACCAGGCAGCCTGAACCAAGACTGGATATTTACAGACTCCTGAAAAGAGGATGAGCAGATGCACAGTTAAGATACTGAAGTGACTTTTTAGAAAGTACTTTTCCTAGGTACCCAGCAGGAACTACAGTTGGCTGTAATGGAGCACTTGCCTTTTTCTTTTCTACTTCCTTAGTTTTTAATTTCTTCCACTGCTTAATATAACACATTTCTCTTTCACTTTATTCCCCTTGCCTAGGGTAGATATTTTCGTTGATTAGAGCACAAGACTGGTGTTTGATTCATAACTGCTCTTCCTGAATATGTCTTTTTGAGATTCCATGTTTTCTAAGAGCAATAAAAGAACGGTCCCTATAATGATAAAATGATTAGTCAAGACATCCAATGTCCATTCAAAGGTTGCTCTTATCACTGGAAAATACATAAAATGTGGCAAGTTTGTCCTAAGCATGTTCTATCATCTTTCAATTTTAAGACTTTATAGTGAACCAGCTGATATCTGTTCCGTTTTCAGTCACAGCTTGCACATCATTCCTCTTAGTCTCCTTATTTATCCTTTTTTCTGAATGCATCTAGTTTTGCAATATTTCTTCCAGACAACTTCTATCACCTGAGTTGAAACTTGCAGCCACACACATACGGAGAAACTATTGTTACTGTCCAGGAAGATCACTTTCATATGTGCCAACAATAGTACATTATGGAATCTTGTAAATTTATCTGCTTTCCTGTGACTTACAAATACCAGTATCTTCCAACATACCAGTGTTTCTGATTATTTTCTCAAGGTGAATAGGCTCTCATATTTCTATAACATTTTTTCAGTTTTACCACATCTGTCATTTCTCAAATTCCACTCTTCCTTTTTCTTTAATGATTTGCCCACTCCTTCCAATTTAATACTATCTTCAGATTGCATTACTGTGGTCTTTACTTTTTGTTCCAGTTTATTAATTTAGACATTAAACAAATCTAACTCTTTCCAACTCCTGCTGACAAATGCCAGCTCTTTCAGATTCCTCTTTTGACATGTTGTTCATTATTTCTGTTATTGTACTCATTTAGGCAGTTTACAGCCTGCATGGTCATGATCTTATTGAAGGCAATACTGAATCAAATTTTAAAACTGAGAATTCCAAAATGCCACATCAAAAACTTCACTAGAATTCAAATATATAAAATCTACTCCATTCCCATTGGCCATTAATTTTTGCAATTGCATCAAAACAAAGAATTAAGTTTGACTGATGAGATACAGTTCTTATAAAGCCTCACTGTTCATGGCTCTCTTATCTGAGCTATTAATGATAGAATATTTATTTCATTGCTTTACAAGGCATTCAAATAATATTTATGGCATCGTAGTTGTCAGCATCAATCTTTTCTTTTCTGGAAATATGTACTACATTTATTTTTCACTAGCCACCTAGTACATTCTCCTTCATCTATAAGTTTTTAGAAACAAGCACCTGTAGGCTTAGTGAAGTCACTAATTCTTCTGATCTCAAAGACAGCACATCATTCTTGCCTGTGTTTGGAGTATATCATTAATATCTTCATAAGCAGAGCTTTTAGAGAGCCTCATTTCATAGATATATAGGATACAGGGTCAGGTGGTATATTCTGAACATTTGGTTCTGTCTGCAAATATATCAACAGTTATTGATATTAAGTATGCTAATTGTTACTCTTAATTGCCACAAAATCACTCAAATTTGATGGCTCTTCAAGAACATGATTGTGACCAAACATTGGACCACTTTGCCAAGAAAGGCTGTGGAGTTTCCAGCTTTGAGGCTATTCAAAACCTAGCTGTATATTGGCCTGAGCACCGTGCTTTAACTGGATGCCTTTGAGCAGTGGGTTGGACTACATGACTTCTGGAGGTCTCTTCCAACTTGCATGATTTTGTGAAATTTATGAATTTAATTTCTTGAATGATTTATTTTCTATCTGAAATGTTAATTACCTTTCTATAACAATCTGTTCTTCTCTCAGCGTTCTCACGCATACAGTGCTACTCCTTTCCTGTTCTTTACTCCCTATTATAAATTACAAGTTACAGAGATGGTTTATGCATATTTTCTGTAATAACAGCTTTTTAAAAAGTTGTTTGCTGTTTCAAGGTTTTTAGACATTATTAATTTTATCTCTTTTTTAATGTCTTCTCTCCTCACCATTTTTTTCTGTTAGAAAAATCTCTACTAATCACTTTTAATCACTAACAATTGGCTCAGTACACAGGCTGGAAAGAATACAACATCAACCTGAGTATATACCATTCAAATGTAGCATATTGAAACTTGATGTTTTATATTCCCATCTAATTTTATGCATTATTATGCACTTAGCGATCTAATGTGTGCACAAATTAGATTTGAATATGCCAATTGTTTCTAAAAGATATACTTATCTATATTATACATTTTGAGCATGACTTCGAATCAATAGCTGGCTCAGTTAGGTGCTTTCTTTAGGGTGAGAGGACACATAGTTGTGGCATACTGCACCAGGTGTCAAATGGATTTCTATCTGATGATCAAGTACAATTTGGTCCACTAATTAAAATAATGAGCTAGATACAGAATCTTGCCATGCCAAAGCGAGAGGTTACTGATCTCCTTTTTTTCCAAGCCAGCAGAAACTGTAGAGGGGTAGGGCAATCAAACTCTCTTATCCAACAGAAGCAAATTAAGACCTCTTCACTCTGCAGCATTTGTAATAAAATTCCATAATCTTAGTGAGTTTTACTGTCCTGTGCCATTAGTCCTAGCCAGACTGTGCCACCAGACAGTGCAAAACTGTCCAGTTCTTTTCCAAGTCTTTTCCCTGGAAGTGATGATGGACCAGCTCTCTATTTAATATCTTGACCCTTTCCTGAGTAATTATTATATCTGCCTATTAACAGCTCTCAAAATCTAGATTATGTTATAATCAGAGAACTTCTTAAACAGGAGAAATTGGTTATCTCTGCACTTTTTTCTTTACAATCAGCTTATATATGTATGTTATCTTGTCAACCTAGTTCTCTCAGAGCTGATTCCACTGTCATCTGCTTGCTGGTAACTTGTTACACTTCTCAAATGAAAACAGTGTTAATATAGCTCTTCATTCTTTATCTCTGTGGAAGAACAGAACTAAATGGTTTTAAAACTTTTGTGCTTAAGCTTTATCTATTGCAAGTATGTATAGTTGATCTGATCCATTTGCACAAATTTGCAACAGAGGAAAACAGCACTGTTAGCTCCATACCATATACTCTGAAAGAAAACCAGGCCTGCTGAAGCACAAATGAAGTTATCATTGAATCTTGATACCCTACACCTCATCCCAACAACAGCTACTTCCATATCACTTCATTTACTGCACTTCTAAATATATCTGCAATTGTTTCTTCCATTTTGTAACACATTTATCAAAGGTTTAAAGCCTGAAAGGAACTTTGCAATTTATTTTTTTTTTTTAAAAAAAACAACCTACATTTATTGCCAATCCTTTACAAATAATTTGTGCCTGCAATCATCTTTGTGACATGGTTTTATGCATCTGGTAGTAGGTACAAATGATTGAATTCAGACGCTTAAAATTGCTTAAAATGCTTCTCTAGCAAGCCAGGTAGTTACATATCCAGGGAGAGATTTGCAGACTGTTTTAAACTCGCTGACGTAATCATGGATAAAAGAACATATTAAACCAGCCCTATTTATGTCTATAGAGAATCTCTGCGCTTAACATCCAGGCATGCACCTGCCATGAAACCTGCTTTGACAGGATATACAAATTAAAAGCTTGTCCTAAGAGTTTCCTAAAATGTTAGCTATAATACTTGAAGAATAAAGTGTGTTTTCATTACACTCATTACAGATCAAATATTATCTGAAGCAAAATTACATCACTGGAATTTGAAAAGTTTTAAAACAAGAAAGGAGTAACAGTATCACAGTGACACAGATCTCTGTAGTGCCCTTAGAGAACTAAGACTGCAAAACAATAGCTGAATATTTCCCCCAACACTATAATTAATTAGCTGACTAAAGTCCTGAAAGTGTGGTCCTGTCCTGAAAAGTCACTATAAAAAAAAAAGTATATGTATTGTATTTGACTACCTAGTACTGAATCCTATTTTATTTTTATATGCCTTTTATTTAGCAATGACATAAGTATAACTGATACTATAATTTAGTATGTGAAAATTTTAAGATCAGTAGAAAGAAATCTAAAAAGGAGAAGAAAATTATAAGATTCTCTTCAAGAAACTAAGTTGAGCATTTATTGGACCCTCTCTTAAGCTACACAGTCACTGAACTTGTGGACTGAGTTGTTTATGTGAATTATTAGCAACAGACCAGAAAATCTACATTAATCTACAGAATCCTTTTAATTCTTTTTCACTGCTGTGCATTTTACTCCAGATGTGACTAATAAAAGTGCTTCTTGATATATGAATCTTCAGTATGTATATGTGAAAAAAAAATATGCTCCTTCAAAAGCATAAGGAGGCTTACAAGAAATCAGAAGAACTATGCAAAAGGTGGGTATGGGTGCTTATTAAATACCAAACCTAATCTGTT